>JAEOAD010000037.1:7547500-7692500 GCA_036365145.1 Orientallactaga sibirica
AGGGAGGGAAAGAAACAGAGATCCCGAGTGCCTGCGCCTTCCCCAGCCACTCAGCAGTCTCTTCAAGGAGCTCTTGTCATGAGTCCAGCCCCCTTGCCTTTTGAAGGCCTTGTTTTCTATTAATCTATCACTAAGCAGAAAGGGTATTGTGAAGTGCATTATCTTTATCCCCGTATGCTGCTGTTCTTCCTGGAAAATTCAATCCCAGATGAAATACAAAGTGGCTTGGTTTTTCTTAACATTAGACATCCAGTAAGGCAGACGGAGGTGCTGAGGAAGAGGCAGGTCCTCTCAGCGGGGCTCCTCTGGCTGGAAAGTAGGTCTCCCTTTAGAAAGTGCACAGTGGAGCCCAAGGCCATAGTTATAAAAGGAGATGAGAGCAAGGCAGCATCCTGCACCCACCTGTGACACAGGCTCTCCCCCAGCCCCATGACTCCCCAGATGCAAAGGATGTGGCTGGATGAAGGAGACTGCCCCTGTGTACCTTCTCCCCTCACCTTGAGGCTCAGCCATGGGCAAGGGCAATGATGATCCACCTGCAGTCACCCCCCACACACACACCTCCTGTGAGGTCTGAGGCAGGTGAACATTCTGCTATCTCATGGTTCATTTGCATATCTCAGCACCCCAAACTCAACCCTTTCCCCCACAGTCACACCGAGGCTGAAAGATAACAACCAGAAAGAATGACCAAACCCACAGGGCTTACTCCACAAGCCCACTGGGAAGGGGCCTCGCTCTTCATAACTCTTTCCCCAGAACACTGGGTGAAGCAAAGGCAATATCAGCTGGATTTGTCTTTGTTTATTTCAGATGATCACAGGACCTAGAATCACCTTGGAAACAAGACTCTGGGCATGTGTGTGGGGGGGTGGAATATAGATGGGATTGAGGTGGGGAGACCCACCCTCACTGTGAGCAGCACTGTCCCATGGGCTGGGGTCTCTTTCCTTCCTCATTGTTGATGTCATGTGACCAGCTACTTCATGCTCTGGCCACCATGAGAGACGGTATCCTCCCAACCTGTGAGCTGAAACAAACCCTTCCTCCTTGAAATTGCATCTTGTCAGGTATTTTGTCACAGCAAAAGGAAAGTCATGGATGGAATGTTTCCATCCTGAACCTTTACTTCCAGGGTTGGAAGAGCCCGGAAAAAAGGTTTATGTTCATAAAAGATCCATTGATTTGAGATGTATTCTTCCTTGACTTTTTAACACATTTTAGCATGAAGCACTGTAAATAAATATAAGAAAATAGAGAGTCTGTGAGCATGTGTGCACATACACACACACAGTCATATGTATACATACTCAGCTTCAGTGAACTTATCTCAGTGCTAATTTTATATCACTTGTTCTCTCAGTCTATTCATCATTGCCTCCCCAGAAAGGATAATTTTGAATCAGATAAAGCACAGCATGTCATTTTACCCCACAAAGTACAGTGTGTATCTCTCAAAGATAGTCTCTCTCGTTTTCGATAATCACCAGCATTGTACAATCACGTCAGAGTTCTCAGATCTAACACAGCCCATCAAGGCCGCTGAACTAAGGCAGGCCTGCCAGCCCTATCCCTTCACCATTCCACAGGACTCCAAACTCTTGCTTCACACTCACTCTTCTGCACTATCCCTCGTCTCTCCAAAACCCTGCCTTTCGGGGACGCTGGTGTCTTAAAAGAAGTCTAAATTGAGGCCTGAGTGTGGTGGTGCACGCTTTTAATCCCAGCACTCGGGAGGCAGTGGTAGGAGGATCCACCATGAGTTTGAGGCCTGCTTGAGACTCCATGGTGAATTCCAGGTCAGCCTGGGCTAGAGCTGAGACCCTACCTCGAAAAGAGGAGGAGGAGCAGGAGAAGAAGAAGTATAAGCTCTGCAGACAGGTTGGAGCCTGAGCTCCCCGCTCTCTAGCTCTGTGACCTTGAGGGGGGTCTGGGAAGATGGCTGTAACAGAAGCCCGAGGGCTCGAGTTCAGATCCCCAGCACCCATGTAGATGCGGGGTGGGCATTGGGGCCTGCCTGGAATCCCAGCACTCAGAAAGTGGAGTCGAGTGATGCCCAGGGCAAGCTGGCTAGCTCCACTAGCCAAGTCAGTGCACTCTGGGCTCAGGGAGAGACCTGCACCACAGTGAAGTGGCGAGAGATCAAGGAAGATGCCCGATATCAACTTCTGACTTCCAGGAGCTCACACATGCAAGTATGCCCACACACATGTGAACACACAAGCATGCCACATGCACACAAGAAAAGAAAAAGATGGAAATCGACTGAGGAAGTGTTGTGGTCCCCCCTAAGGCCAGCCCAGGAGGGACGGCAGGGTCTCTGCCGAGTTGGGGGTGAGCATTGCGGAATCTGACACAGGCTGCAGGAGTTGAGTGGAAGCAGCAGAGGGCGAGCTGCCGCAAAACTCCTTTATTGAGGAAGTCAGGGGGTTTTAAGGGGCTTGGCTGGCCAATCATCGTATGGGGTGGTCCCCTTTTTGTGACCAATGACAATGACAGCCTGTCTCTGGACAGGTCATCTCATAGCAGGTTTCTCGCGAGCATGGGACTGTAGCTGTTGTCACGCCAGGCCTGCACAGAACACCATGTTTACTGTTCACACTTCCTGGTTTCTTCTGCCATGTGGTCTGGCTAGGGCCAGATCTGCATTGTGCCATACAAGGAAGACATCTGAAATTGACCCCTGGCCTATACACACTTCACACACTCACACACATACGCGCACGCACGAGCAAAGATGTTTACCCACGTGCATACACACAAACACATACACATGCGAAAAAAAAAGACCAAAGATACACATCAAAATATTGCTGTTTTTAAGAAGGGCGTGGTGGGCACCCAGCACTTTAATCCCAGCACTGGTAGTTTGAGTTTATGTCCCCAATACCTTCAGAGAATAGTTATAGTGCAAATTGCAGGTGAGCCTGGGCTTAGAGTGTTAGGGTCTGAGATTCATTGAAAAAAATGCAAATGTATATAGCAGGAGTTCCTGAAGTGTGCTGTATGACCTTTTGGCTGTATGTGGTATGGTTATATATATCTATTGGCCCAATGTAGCAATTTTGTGGAACTTCCCTTTTTTAAAAATATTTTACTTTTTATTTATTTATTTAATAGAGACAGTGGAGGTGAGGGAAAGAGAGATATATATATATATATATATATATATATATATATATATAGCCACTGCATGTGTATAACATATATATGCGTATACCCCCTTAGTTCCCAAAGTGCATCTGGTTTTTTTTTTTTAAAGATTTTATTTTATTTATTTATTTATTAGAGACAGAGAGAGGGAAAGAGAGACAAAGAGCCTTAACGCTAAGCCTCTAGCCATCTCTCCAGCCCGTGTTCTTTTTGTACTTGCATATTCTAAATGTTACCTGAGGAGCATGTATTACTTTTTAAATCTTTTTTTACTTTTTTTTTTTTTATTTTTTTGAGAGAGAGAGAGAGAGAAACAGAGAGAGAAGAGAGAGAGAGAGAGGTTGGGAGGAAGAGAGAGAGAATGGGCAGTGTCTCAGGGCCTCCAGCCACTCCAAATGAACCCCAGGCGAGTGTGGCACCACTTTGTGCATCTGGTTTATGTGGGTCCTGGGGAACTGAACCGAGGTCCTTTGGCTTTGCAGGCAAATGCCTTAACCACTAAGACATCTCTCCAGCCCCTGTATTACTTTTACAATAAAGAAATTCTTACTTAAACACAGGAGGCATACTCACATACACATTGTGATTCAGTTACACAAGACATATGAAGCTAGCAAAATGTTTGGGGGGGAATGTGGGCAACTTCTCTTTATATCTTTCAAGTTTTTTTTCTGCATTTCTTACGCTGAAAGCTACAAGTCATTTTTACAAAAACACTTCTGACAGGAACACTGAGCCACGGTAGGCAGGCAGGGAGGCTCTCTGGCTCCACTGCCAGCCTTGACTTGAAAGAACCAGAGCCGGGCCATCAATCATCTCCAGACATGTCTTGCCTGAAGGTTCGTCCCTGACTGAAGGCTGGAGGCCCTGAAGGTCACATGACAGAGAATTGGAGCCTCTCGTCTCCCTTCTGAGTACAGAGCAGCAAAAATCAGTCCTGGTGTGTTAGGCTGGGGTGGTTATACTCAACACTCCAAACTCCCCCAGAAGTCTGTAGGTGTGGGAGGTCATCCCTCCTCAGTAGCCCACAAGTATGTGGGGCGCCCCCAGACTGTGATGTGGCAGTGTCTCCTGGAGCCAGCAGGCCAGCTGTTTAGGGAGGGATGAGGCCCAGACGCTCAGGTGGCCACAAATGATAGCAGCCCAGGTTGGCCAAATCTCGTGGCCAGGGCAAGTGAACAGCCCAGTGGGTTTACAAGTCATGGCCAAGGGTGCTTCTTCCATCCCTTGCTAGGACTGTCGGATCCAGGACACGGTGGCTTCCCTGGCCAGCGCCTCCCTGATAAAGGGCTGATGGCACCCACAGAATGAGAAGACTCCCTTTGTCCCGGAAAGGGAGCTCCCAGCACCTTTGTCCAGTGGTCACGGCAGGATCAGCTGGGTAGGCCATCCTGTTTATGTCCACTTGGATGTGAGGGTCAGGATGACAGCTCCTTCTGCCACTTCCAGAAGTGTCTCCTAGCCCTAGCTCCTCAGCGTCACACAGGGAGGCTCAGGGCTAGACCATTTGCCCTGTCCTGTGTATGGGAATACAGATAGCTCTGGACTTGAGTGCAGCTGGCTCTAAAAGGTTGTTACCTGGCCAGGAGAACAGATCTGTCCATTGGCGACAGAGCGAAATAGGCTTTGGGGATCTTTTTTTATTTTTTATTTTTCTTACAAGTGGAATGGACCCTCAACCAGAAACAAAACTACCAGAGGCTTATGGCCCTTAAAGTATCCTGTGTAGCCCTGGGAACTCCAAAGATGCCTTGAGTATATTTGAAGATAATTATTTTTCTGTCTTTGGACAAGAGGAATCTCAAGTAATTATTTCAAGACAAGGATATGGAAGGGGACTGGGGAGATGGCTCATTTGGTAAAGTGTTTGTTTTCTGAAAATCGCTGAAGAAAGACCCCAGAGTCAAATAGTATATAAAAGCAAAGAGTGTTTATTCTGCAGAATTAGCCAGCATGCTGGGGTCAACCACTTGTATAAAATGGTGACCCCAGGAGGAGCTTGACGGCTCCTTTTAAGCATAGCTAAAGGAATTTTGGCGGGTTTTTAGTCTTTTAACATGATTGGCTAATTTGAACAGTAACTGTACTTGTGTTTTTTGATTGGTCTTAAGGTTTTGGCGGCCAGGTCTAGGGGCATTCCAGGCAGGTGAGGTAACCTCCTAATGTGATTGGCTAAGCAAGCAGCAGTTATGTTTGTACATCTTTGATTGGTTGGGGCAAAAGGGACATGTCTGCGTGTGTTTGGACATGTCTCCGTGTGTTTGGACATGTCTCCAGGAACTGACTCAGCCCCCAGAGCTTGCCCCTCCTGGAAATTGAAACTTTGGCCTAGTCAGGGTGGCACCTTCCTGAAGCCTGTCATGGCGTCAGTTTGGTCCCTTCACAAGGACCTGAGTTCAATCCCCATTACCCACATCAGTGTCAGGCTTGGTGGTACACAACTATAATCCCACATAGAGGACATGAAAACAAACATGTCTACAGCTCCCTGGCCTGCCAGTCTAGCCAAACTGGTGAGCTCCAAGCCAAGACCCTGTCTCAGAGGAGGCTGATGGTGTTCCTAAAGGTGATACCTGAGGTTGTCCTCTGGCCTCCACATGCATGTGCTCACAGGGGGAGGTAAGCATGCTTACACAACACACACACACACACACACACACACACCCTCCCCCAAGGAGGAAAACAATACAGAAGGAATACAGGAAATTTAAAGGGGGAGAATAATTCACCCTTATTTCCCAGCTTCTGAGGTTTCCCCTCACATGCTGCAATCAATACTCCATCCCATCCTTCTTTGGCATAGGCTGGGCTTTTTGGATGGGATTAAGGTTTCGGGTGCATCCCTGTGGGCCTATCAGAAAAGCCAACAACAAGAGAACAAAGGCTGGCCTCAGGATCCCTGCATCCAGATTGGGTGATAGGAGCAACTCAGATGACAGATTCTGAAGCAAACGATGTCATGCAGTCCACGGGTGTACTCATTCCAAGTGCGTACTGTCCTTGAACGAAGTCTACAGATGGGATGCATCCTGACCTTATCTCGGGAGGCCCATCCCTGCCTGAGCTGGGAGGAGGTGTGCTAAGAGCTTCTTTGCCTGAGAATACAAGAACCATGGTGCAGCCGCACGTGCGGTCCTGGCTGTTCTCAGGGTTCCTTCACATCAACCTACAAGCAGTAGCATCCGGGCCTTTCATCAATGCTGGTGGTTCTGGCAAATGTCCTTCTCTAAAGACAGGGTGGAAATACTCCTTGGGACCCCAGTGAGCTTTAGCTTCACCCACAATGCTTTGCCCAGGCCCACCTGCAGGCCTCTGCTGAAACCCACAGCTCTAGTTCACAAGGTGTTTTTTTACACCTCAAGTGATTTAAAATCTTGTTTCTTCAAACATCTAGTTCCAGGGCTGGGGAGATGGTTCAGCTTTTAAAGGTGTTTGTTTGCAAAGCCTGCTGGCCCAGGTTCAATTCCCCAGTACCCATATACAACTAGATGCACAAAGAGCTGCATGCGTCTGGAATTTATTTGCAGTGGCAAAAGGCCCTAGCATGCCCATAGTCATTCTCTTTCCCTCTCTCTCTCCCTTCTTCCCTCTCTCTCTCTCAAATAATTAAATAAAAATATAAAAATATCTTTTAAAAGCCTCACATTTTCTCCTTCTCATGTCACTGATATCTCCAACTACCCTGCCAGTTCCAAGCCACTATTATCAAGTGCAAACTAGTTAACGATTTACATTCTATATTTACATTTGTGATTCTAGCCTATAGATGTCACAGTCCCACAGGGAGTGACAGCCAAGACCCAGGCTGTAACAAAACTCGAGGAACCTGTCACCAGGAACATGATCACGAGCACAGTGCTGAGTGTGCAGTGATTGTCTTTTGTCACTGAACCAGCTGCTACATGAAGTCCAGTAAGAAGCTTGGTAGTCGTTCTGAAAAGCAGATATGTCATTATGAAGTGATACTATGACTTGCAGTTTAGGTCTATGCAATTAGATGCTTATCCACTCAAGGATTACAATCCAAACAGTCATTACAAACAATTACTTGTACAGTCAGTGTTAATCTCAACAATGTAAGAGTGGGCGTGGAGGCGGGCGCACGCCTTTAATCCCAGCACTTGGGAGACTGAGGTAGGAGGATCGCCGTGAGTTCAAGGCCACCCTGAGACTACAGAGTGAATTCCAGGTCAGCCTCGGCTAGAGGGAGACTCTGCCTCGAACAAACAAAAAGCAAGCATGCATACAAACAAGCAATGTAAGATGTATAATTAAAATAAACATCATCTTTGTAAATAATAATTGCCCACAAAGCACAAATACATTCAAGAAATAGTTCCCGGCTGAGAGGTACACGCCGACGCCTGAGACATAAATGAATGAATTTCTTTTCCATTTCACATCCAAACCCAGTGGTTGACATATGATGTTTTCCTTGTTATAAAATTTAGAATCATTCAGGGGCTGGAGAGATGGCTTAGAGATTAAGGCGCATGCCTGCAGAGCCTAAGGACCCTGGTTCAATTCTCCAGGTCCCATATGGTGGCACATGGAGTCTGTAGTTTGTTTGCAGTGGCTAAAGGCCCTGGAGCACCCATTCTCACTCTCTCTGTCTCTAATAAATAAATAAATAAAAATAAAATCTTTAAAAATTTAGAATCATTCATACAAAGTTGATAAATGACATGTGCAAGAAGGTATATACAGCTATATAAAATGTTCAATATGTGACTAAGCCTTTTCTTTTCTTTTTCTGTGAGCTCTGATGATTCTCAGGCCTCTGCTCCTCCATAGGACGACAAATGTACATGAGCTGTCTATGTGAGTCCTGGGGCGGAACTCAAAGGGTTTGCTCAGGCACACTGGGGCCCTAGCTTGCACAGGAAGCGCTCTTCATCGCTGAGCCACGCCGCCAGCACATAGTAATTCTTCATCATCATGGAAGGGGATCCGGAAGCAGTAGCAGTTGATTTACTATTTCTGTCTGCCTTGCTTTGTTGCATGTGCTAAGGTTCCTTCCTTCATAAACACATTCAGAATTAGAAGTCTTACACAGAGACTTTGTAAGTTGCTTTCAAATACATAAGCAAAAATCCAGATGCCCAGCACAAAATTAGGCTTGCAAAGCTTGGGCTAATTGTTTTGGTTTTATTTTATTTATTTATTTGAGTGAGTGAGAGAGAGAGAGAGAGGATGAGAAGGTGCACCAGGGCCTCTAGCCACTGCAAACAAACTCCAGACACACATGCTACCATGTGCATCTGGTTGTACTTGGGGACTGGGGAATCAAACCTGGGTCCTTTGGCTTTGCAGGCAAGCGCCTTAACTGCTAAGCCATCTGTCCAGCCCTATTTTTCAATATTTATAATTATTTGTTTGTTACTTATTTGAGAGAGTATGGGCATGCCAGGGCCTCCTGTCACTGCAAACGAACTCCAGATGCATGAGCCACTTTGTGCATCTGGCTTTACATGGCTAATGGGGAATCAAACCCTGGCCAGGCAGGCTTTGAAAGCAAGCACCTTGAACTGCTGAGCTCCCCAGCCCCTACTTTGGCTTAATGTGTAACTTAAAATGACTTCAAATTCAAATATCTAAGAGCCAACCTAAATAGGCCTGGTCTTTGCTTGCAGTGGAGTAGGGTTGATTATGTATACATCAAAGGGGACCTCTTTAAGTCATTTTTTCTCCCTTGTAAGTGTAACTGTAAGTAGTAACTGTATAAGGTTTTCTTTTTATGACTGTTCTAGCAAATTGCTACAAATGGTGGCTTAAAACAATGCAGCCAGACTGGTACACTAGGACAATAATCAAAGCTACTTGGAAGGCTGAGGCAGGAGGATCAAAAGTTCAAAGCCAGCTCTGCACATAGGAAGATCCAGTTTCAAAATAAAAAGTAAAACGAAGACTTAGGATATAGCTCAGTGGAAGGGTGTTTGCCTGGCATATATGAAGCCCTGGGTCAGTCTCCACTAATGCAAAATGAAAACAAAATGACAAAAAACGGGTTCTTGTCCTAGAGCTTTTGGAGGCCAATGTCAGATGAGTGCCTCTGGGCTAAAGTTGAGGTCCTTGCCTGGAGGACCCTTCTAGAAGCTAAGAAGAATCAGTCCCTTTGGCAGCCACCTGAGGTCCTTGCATCTGGTGTATGTGGGTCCTGGGAGCTGAACCTGAGTCCTTTGATTTGGCAGGCAAGCACCTTAACAGCTAAGCCATCCCTCCAGCCTTGAATTCATGCTCTTACAAGTGACAAAGTGGTTGGTGCTCACCATCTTCCATGCCATGCCTCTCCTAAGCTGCGGGGAGAGCTGAGGTCTGAGAGGAGAGTGGTATAGGCATCTGTGCCATTAGTATGAGGAATGAATGGATATTTCTGTGTAGAACAGCCTTCGACGAAAAGGGCTGAGGGAAGAGGAGAGAAAAACGCCAGAACACAGGTGCTCATGGGCTTAAGGAAACACAAAGGGTTAACATAAGCTTGCCTGCCTGGCACCTCTATATCACCCTGGTTGATCTGGCCATGTCAGTTCCTTTAATTTCAGTGTCCCTATCGTTTATAAAATGGCATTGTAAAGCATATCCCATGTCACTAATTATACACAAGTAGTAATTATGTACAAATCATGAGCATTGTAAGTGGAGTGAGTTCATATACACCAAAGATAATATCAGAACCATCTGTCATGAGACCTGGTCAGGAGGTTAGAGACTTTTCATTTCTTGTCCAAACATGAGGGAAACACCTGGAAAAAAAATCAAGAGACCTGGTTAAGAAAAGACTTTGCGGGGCTAGAGAGATGGCTTAGTGGTTAAGGCACCTGCCTGAGAAGCTTAAGAACACCCGTTCAATTCTCCAGGTCCCACGTTTAGCCAGACACAAAAAAAGTGAGGCAAGGGCGCAATGTCGCACATGTATGCAAGGGAGCGCAAGCGTCTGGAGTCCGTTCACAGCAGCTGAGATCACTGGCCCTCCCATGCTCTGCCTCTCTCTCGTTCTCTTTCTGTCTCTCTCAAATTAAAAAAAGAAGAAGAAGAAGAAAAGACTTTGTAGATAAATAATGTAAACATGCCCCCTGTCTCTCCCTCCACTTCCTGTCTTTCCTCTATAACCAACACAGACACTTCTTCTCTAGGTCACCCAGTGGGGTGTGTGTGTGTGTGTGTGTCTGTGCCCAGGCCACAAGAAGCAAAGGCAGCCTTCCAGAATGAGTGGGTCTTCCAGCCCCAAAACTATATGAAAGTGTCATGGTGATCATGGCTCAGAACTCAAAACCATTGCTCGTTTCAGAGGAAACTCCATCTCAGGGATCTTGCAAAAGTGAAAGTTCTGGAAGCAAGCAGGTAACTTTCCCTGAGCGTTCAAGATCTACAGCGAAAGCCCAGCCTAGCAGCACACACACGTGTAATCCCAGCACTCAGGACGTGGAAGCGGGAGTCCAAGGTCATCCTCTTGGCTACACAGTGAGTTTGAGGACAGTTCAGACTAATAAGACTCTGCCTCAAGAAAACAACAACAGAGCTGAAAAAATGGTGGCGCACGCCTTTAATCCCAGCACTCGGGAGGCTGAGGTAGGAGGATTGCCATGAGTTCAAGGCCAGCCTGGGACTACATACTGAATTCTAGGTTAGCCTGGGCTAGAGTGAGACCCTACCTTGAAAAACAAAAAAAGAAAGAAAGGAAGGAAGGAAGGAAGGAAGGAAGGAAGGAAGGAAGGAAGGAAGGAAGGAAGGAAGGAGAGGGAAGGGAAGAAGGGGAAGGGGAGAGAGAGAGAGAGAGAGAAAGAAAGAAAGAAAGAAAGAAAGAAAGAAAGAGAAAGAAAGAAAGAAAGAAAACAACAATGTAAAACAACCTAAAGTGAACCACACGCCAGGATGCTTGGTCAGAGCAGAAGGATGAGTGTGAATGAGTCTCTGCCCACTCACAGAGCCCCAAGGGAGCTCCTTCTTATGTGTAGAGTTCTATTCTTTTTTTTTATTATTTTTATTTATTTATTTGAGAGGAGAGAGAGAGAGAGAGAGTGAGAATGGGCATGCCAGGGCCTCCAGCCACTGCAAATGAACTCCAGACGCATGCGCCCCTTTGTGCATCTGGCTTATCTGGGTCCTGGGGAATCAAACCTGGGTCCTTTAGCTTTGCAGACAAGCACCTTAACTGTTAAGCCATTTCTTCAGCCCTAGAGTTCTATTCTTAGTAACAAAACAACTTGTTTCAAAGGATCAAATCTCCATTGATCTCTTTCCTCCCTTCCTTTCCTTCCTTTCTTTCTTTCTTTCTTTTTCTTTCTTTCTTTTCTTCCCTTTCTTTTTTGATGCAGGGTCTCACTCTGCCCAGGAACTCACTCTGTAGCTCCAGGCTGGCCTCAAACTCGTGGTGATCCTCCTACCTTAGCCTCCCTAGTGCTTGGGACTAAAAGGGTACACACTGGGCTGGAAAAATGGCTTAGCGGTTAAGGCACTTGCCTGTGAAGCCTAAGGACCCATGTTTGACTCTCCAGGTCCCATGTAAGCCAGATGCACAAAGATGAGGCAAGTTCAACATCGCACATGCTCACTAGGTGACACAAGCATCTGGAGTTCAATTTCAGTAGCTGAGGCCCTGGCATGCCAATTCTCTCTCTCTCTGTCTCTCTGTCTCTCTCTCTCTAAAATAAATAAATAATAATAATAAAAGAGTACACACCCATGCCTGGCTGCATTTGATTTTATTTTCTACCTACACTCCAGCTACTAATCCCTGGTCCTCAGTTCCCACCTTCCCCTTAGGTGAGGTGTGTTCAGTGGACGTTAGACAAGTAAGACATTTATATATATAGTCTTCTTAGACAAACCCTTCATTATACAGATAAGGAAACTGAGGCCTAGAGGAGGCTAGGGCTATGACTCAGCCTTCTTTTATGTTCTCATAAATGGCCAGGCCCACAAGAAGGCTCTGTAAATACTTGCTAACTGGTGGAACAAGGGGCCAGTAGACATTAGTTACCAAGATGTCAAGGAGGATCCAGATTTTGAAAGAAATTGGGGCAGGTCTGGGTGGATGGGGACCCTGGGCAGTTGCTTGCCAGCTGGGTGACCTTAGATAAAATTTCGGACTTTTCTAAACTTAGTTTCTGCAAGGCTGTAAGATGGGGCAGGAGGGAAAACAATGAAATAAACTAAGATACCCAGAAGCATAGAAACCTTGCTTTCTACCACCCCTGAGGTTGAGGAGCGATGCCTTAGAACAGCAGTAAGTTCAAGTGGAAAGGGGAGGAGGAGGGGGCAGGGAGGCCATGTAGGAGATCCTGGGCTCATACGGCTGTAATTAACCTCTACACCCCACCCCACTGCCAAGGCAGCACAGGGACTCCTCTGGCTTCTGTACATAGCATCCAGGGGCAGGTGATCACTTGACTGGTTCCCCCTGCAGACCTCTAGATGTGCTATCTGGCCACATGCCCCTCCCACAAGTTGCTGTTCCAGCAGCTGGCTCTTCCAGGGTGTTGAGCCTGTGACTTGCTACCGGGGGCAGCCAGATGCACACCAAGGTTCAGCTGGGCTTGGCGATAAGAACAGTGTGATTTGCTACCAGCTGGGTGGGCCACTCAACCAGGCGGTGCTGGGGGGCGGGGGTTGGTTGTGGAACATAGACCTGGGTGTGTCCTGAGTTGAGTAATGTTGACAAACCTGGGGGAGAGTGTTCACCCTAGAAGAAAACAATGACAAAGAGATAGATTAGGAGTAAGTGAGGATTCCCAGTATTCAGGAGGCTGAGGCTGGACAAGCACAAATTCAAGGCCAGTCTGGATTACACAGTGAGACTGTCTCAATACACACGCAGAGAGAGAGACAGACAGACAGAGAGTAAGAAACTGAGGAAATCTCCCATTAGACATCCTGAACAAAGGCATTCATGTCTGTTTTGTAACTTTCCTGGGGACACATAAAAGAAATGTCTGCGAGCCAGGTGTGGTGGCGCACGCCTTTAATCCCAGCACTTGGGAGGCAGAGGTAGGAGGATTGCTGTGAGTTCGAGGCCACCCTGAGACTACATAGTAAATTCCAAGTCAAGTCAGCCTGAGCTACAGTGAGACCCTACCTCGAAAAACAAACAAACAAACAAAAAAAGTCTGTCTACCTCAAACAGAAGGACAGAAGGGAGCTGTCACGTTCTGCTTTATGAATAAATGGGGTTGGACTGGAGAGGTGGCTTAGTGGTTAAGGTGCTTGCCTGCGAAGCTTAAGGACCCAGGTTCGATTCCCCCATACCCATGTAAGCCAGATGCACAGGGTGGCGCATGTGTCAGAGTGCATTTGCAGTGGCTAAAGGCCCTGTTGTACCCATTCTCTCTCTCTCTCTCTCAAATAAATACATAAAAAATATTTTTTAATGAGGTTATTGGAGTTACTTACAAGAGCTGGAGTGATTCACAGGCAGCAAAGTTTCATCACTAAAAAGTCCCATCTCCGATCAATGTTTTATCTCTTTTTTTAATTGACAGTTTTTTTTACAGGTATGTAATGTATTCTGATCATATTCCTACCATTACCTTTTCTTTCCCTCCCTCCCTATTCCCCTTCACTGACCCCTTCTTCTTCCCAACTCTTCTACTTTGAGGTCAGTTTTTCTTATGTGTGTGTGTGTGAGACGAAGACTCACTGAGTTTAAAGTTGCCTGCACAAGCACGGGAGTGGGGATTATTAACCAGAGCACATGCCATTTTTCCAGTAGCTACACACTGAATAGTTAACCTCTCATATACTTTTTTTTTTGAGAGAGAGAAACAGAGAGAGGGAGAGGAAGACAGATAGAGGTGGGCGTGCCAGCAGCCTCTCAGCCACTGAGAACGAAATCCAGATGCATGCGCCCCCTTGTGGTCAAGTGTGGCATTGCGCCCTTGCATCACTTTGCATCTGGCTAAACGTGGGACCTGGAGATTGGAACCACTGGAGATTGGAACCAGCATTCTTACACTTAGGACACAGGTGCCTTAACTGCTAAGCCATCTCTCCAGCCCTCTCATATGCTTTTGTATTTCTAAGAGTATGTGTATTTGGGGCAGGAAGGAGTAGTGACTGGAATCTCAGGGAGGGGACTTATGTAAGGAGCTTGTCACCTTCCCTCCCCTTCTCCAAGAGGGAAGGTTAACATTCCCATTAACATCACCTAGCTATCTGTTGTGTAGTTCTGTTTATGTCATTGTCAAGGCTCCTGCAGGGTCCCAGAGCCCTCGCCTTCAAGATGGTCACTGTCATGTCAAGCCTGGAGGAAGCAGAACTAGGTTAGTTCAGAAAAGTTCCTGGAAGCGTGGCCTTGGCTGACAGGCGAGGGCTGTCAGGAGGCTGTCCTAACTCCTGAAGTGGGTTCTCTGCCACGTGTCAATCCTCTGAGTCACCCAGGCTGTCCTGGATCTTAGCCTCTCTCTGCAAGTGTGAACTGACAGCAGAACAGGGTCAATACTCTGCAGAAGGAGATTCCATTGGCTGGAAGCAGAATAAAGACGGGAAGTGAGTGACCGGAAGGGAACAGACTCTGGAGTCCTGGAGACTCGGGTCTCACCACTGCCTCAGACCAGCCTAGTTTCCTAATCTGTGGAATGGGAATGTCAATCCTGCTTGTCCCCTCTGGCTGTGACAAGGCTTGAGTGAGCTGTGTGTTTGCAAAAGTGCTTAGTGAACTATAAATGCTGTTGAAACAGGATGTTAGGGGTTCAGGAAAGTCCTTGAACCCCAAACCCTAGGTTCGTGTCTACTTCTAATCAAAGAATTGGATAAAATAAGACCGAGAAGGATAATTATTAAATTATTATATTTATGGAGGGAAGTGCAGAACCAAGGGAAGGAAAATGCATAGACTCACGTTATATGAGAACCCACGTGGTGGGTCTGGAAGAAACATAAAAAGAGACTTAGAGAGAAAAGAAAAGAAAGTGCAGGCCGGGCATGGTGGCACACGCCTTTAATCCCAGCACTCGGGAGGCAGAGGTAGGAGGATCGCCATGAGTTCAAGGCCACCCTGAGACTACATAGATAATTCCAGGTCAGCCTGGGCCAGAGTGAGACCCTACCTCAAAATATAAATAAATAAATAAATAATAAATAAATAAATAAATGAAAGCACAGGGGCTGGAGAGATGACTTAGCAGTTAAGCACTTGCCTATGAAGCCTGAGGACCAGGTTCGAGGCTCGATTCCCCAGTACCCACGTAAGCCAGATACACAAGGTGGCGTGTGCATCTGGAGTTCATTTGCAGTGGCTGGAGGCCCTGCGGTGCCCATCCTCTCTCTCTCTCTGCCTCTTTCTCTCTCTGTCACAATCAAATAAATAAATAAAAATAAACAAAAATTAAATAAAAAAAGAAAAGAAAGCTCAAAGAGCTCCTTACATTGGAGGGCAGGAGGGGGTAAAGAGCCTATGTGGGAAGTGGGGGTCAGGGGGTTCTTCCCTCATCTCAGCCCAGTAAGGCTGAGTTGAGGAAACCTCACCAGAACCTGGAGGTTCACAAGTGATGAACGGGCCACCCAGAGAAGTTGCCCTCCCCTAGTAAACGGATTAGTAAACATATTTAACACCTTATGGTGGTGGGCCCTACCTTCTGGCTCAGGTAAGCCAGAGAGACAGCTGACTGGCCTGGGCTAGGGGCTGTCTCAGGAAGAGGCTAGCCATGATGGCAAGTTCTGGGGGCTGAACTTGACCAACCACAGTGTTAGGATTAAATCCTAGGAATGAAGACCACCTCCCAGGAGGGGCCCAGAATGTTTGTGGGAAAACAGATAAGAAGTCAGGTCATACTTTGCTCTCTAGCAAAGCGGAGACTGCAAGGGTACTTTCAGGGGCCCAGGCACCCCAACTGCCTAACAAAGAGACCTGACTCCATCTCACTG
This sequence comes from Orientallactaga sibirica, assembly GCA_036365145.1. Lineage (NCBI taxonomy): Eukaryota > Metazoa > Chordata > Mammalia > Rodentia > Dipodidae > Orientallactaga > Orientallactaga sibirica. Next base: position 7,563,515 of record JAEOAD010000037.1, read on the forward strand.
TCTACCCACAGGAGGCTATCAGTCCCAGCTGTCCCTCCTTGGGTCCTTCCAGAGTGCAGGAGAAGAGACAGGTAGAAGCCCCGTTGCCAGCCAGAGGGGTCACTTTTCCTCCAAAAGAGATTTTACCCAGTTCTGACAACTTGTCAGAGCACCCTGCAGGAGAGACTGAAGCCCAGATGTGTTGATGATGGCCAGGACCACGCCTTGACCAGAACTGCTTAGTTATGCATTTCCTATCCTCTGTGTAAACCTAAGCCTCATGCTCTTCTTCCCAATATAGCCACACTGCAAAAAAAAAAAAAAAGCACTTCCCTTTCTCTCTACCTTTTCCCCGTTGCTTGTCTCTTGGAGTATTGGGGATGAGTGGAGAGCCTAGCTTGTTGGGGCTGCCAGAGCCCAAGATTTTATTGTTATGTTTTGAAGCATACGGGCTTTTATTCTAAAATCTTTTGTTGTACACTGTCATCTTCATAGCTCCTATGTAGTTAAAGCATAGATTAAATGCTATTTAGTTGAGAAGGTGTGTGTATGTGTGTGTGTGAGAGAGAGACAGAGAGAGAGAACTAAAATTGCTGCCCCAGATCAGCTCGCAGAACACTTTGGGGAGAGGGGTGGAAAGCAATGTCAGAAACAAAAGCCATAGCTGGTTTAAACACTGGCCTGGTACCTTCAGGAGGAGAAGGAAACAGTATTGTCACTCAATGAGCTGGACACTCAGCCTACATCAAGACAGTGACTGGCAGCAAGGACTTGGGGATGGTCCATTAGATCTACTGCTATTAAATAGCTGTGTAATCCTGATTGAATCACTTAGCTTTCACACTCGGCGTCCTCGTCTATAAACTGAGGCTAAGGCACCTGTCTCACGGTGATGGCGCCTGCTGCTGAGCACATTCTACTTAACACATGGCCTCACGTAGAGACTGCTGTCATCCATCAATCATCGTCAAAGGTCCCATGCTGATAGCCATGAACAAGGATGTCTGTGTTGGGGCTGGCTGGGCAGGAGTGAGCTGAAAAAAACCTCTTCTCTCTCTCTGTCTCTTCTCTTCTCTCCTCTTCTCTTCTCTTCTCTTCTCTTCTCTTCTCTTCTCTTCTCTTCTCTTCTCTTCTCTTCTCTCTCTCTCTCTCTCTCTCTCTCTCTCTCACGTCTCAGGCCACACTGGGAGAGACCCTAACCTGAGCTGGACTGCCAAGGCCCAGGCTACATCAGGAGAAATTGTACTCTGTGTGAGGAGGGATGGCCTGGGATTGGGGAGCCCCTGCTCTGGGGTGGGGCCCTGGGGCCCCTGAAGGACAGCACTTTATCAGTCTGTTTCCACCCAACCTCAACAGGCTCTCCAGAGAGAGATAAGCTCAATCACCACTCAGCCTCCTTGTATTTTTAGATAATTGTACATTGGTTCCTGCTTACATATGTAAAAAGGATCATTCTTGGAAAGTGTTGGCAAGAAAAAAAAATAACATCCTACAAATTACCCTGCATCGTGCCACCCAAAATAATAACTCGTGTTTCATATTTGAATGCCTTATTTTTATATGTTTGAGATAACATAGTGGTAATGGGATATAACTTTATTGTACATTTTCTTCCTTCATAAGCTTTGTTATAACAGATTTTATAGACACAATTTTGAAAGTCTTCCTTTGATTTTTAACTAGATGATGTCTTCCTCTCTGATCATTTCTATATTGATAGACCGTTTCCTCCAAGCCTACATGATTGTAAGTGATGTCACAGTAACATGCTTATGATATGCCATATTCTGTAATTTAACTTATTTCCTTAGATTAAATCTCCAAAATGGAATTCATATAGTTGAAGAGTGTAAACATTCACAAGGTATATAATGTTTAATACTGTATCAGAAACTTCAAAGGATTTTCTAGTTTTCTTCCTACAGTATATGTAATATGCATGGACATTGTAAACGTGCTAAACCACAGAGATGGTGAAAAGCATGGAAAATTATTAATAATTCTATCACTGAAAATAACCACTTTGACCCTTTTATATAAAGTCATCCCTTGGTTTCTGGTGTACAGGGCACTGCAGGACCCAGGTTTGATTCTCCAGGTCTCATGTTAGCCAGATACACATCATGGCACATGCATCTGGAGCTGGTTTGCAGTGGCTAGAGGCCCTGGCGTGCCCATTTTTTTTTTCTCTCTCTCGCTCTTCCTCTGTATCTAGTAAATAAATTTAATAAAAAGATAATAGTAATAATAATAATAATAAAAAGAAGCAGAACACACAAGTCCCTCAAGATGGCAAACAGGAAAGCAGTTCTTTCCAAGAAAACTGCTGTGCTGGGTGGGCTGCAAAGATGGCTTAGTGTTAAGGCGCTTGCCTATAGAGCCCGAGAACCCTGGTTTGAGACCCCAGTGCCCACGTAAGCCAGATGTATGCGTCTGGAGTTTGCTTGCAGTGGCTAGAGGCCCAGGTGCGCCCATTTTCTCTCCCTCTCTCTCCCTCACAGGCTGGATTTGGGCTTATCGTGGTCCCTGAAGACAATGAAGCAGTGGTGAGGCTGGCCTTGCGGAGCCCCCTGAGATAAACGCTGCCCTAGTCCTCTGACCCTGGAGCATCATATGGGGGCATGGCTGCAGCGCCATCTAGCTCTAGGTCATGGAATATCAGAGAAAAAGCCTCTGTTCACCCCTTCAGTTCCCCTAGACAGGAGAGGTAAAAGGTTGAAAGAGGCATGGAGCCATGTGACAACGGTTTGACCGTAGTATTGAAGTTTAGGGGTGAGAAAAGCTGCTGTAAATTATAAGAACACACTCCCACATGATGGGGAGATGACTTAGCGGTTCAGGCGCTTGCCTGTGAAGCCTAAGGACCCAAGTTCAATTCCCCAGTACCCATGTAAGTCAGATGCACAAGCTAGCACAGGCATCTGGAGTTTGTTTGCAGTGGCTGGAGCCCTGATCCACCCATTCTCCCCCTCTCTCTCTTTCTCTGCATTTATATCTTTCAAATAAATAAATGAAATAGATTTTAAAAAAAGAAGAACTGACTCTTAGAAGAGAGTTCAAACTCAACTACTACAAGGCTCCAGATAGAATTATCACCCACTGGGATTGATAGCACCTAACACTGTCCATCCAGAAGTGGCCCTTCTATTGGGTAGTGAGTTCCTTGTCACTAAAGTGTGTAAGTAGTGATGGGGATGCCTCCAACTCAGAGATGTAAAGACTCCTGATACTGGGTGTGGGATCCAGCTGGAGCACTTTGGGTGTCTAAGTTTAAATTCTACAACTTTATTCCGCCAGGGAGGAAAAAGAAACCATGAACCAAACAGTAGAAAGCCATTGGGTTTTGTCTTCTGTCATAAGCGGGCAGACATTAGGCTTAGAGGTCACTGAAGGACGGACCCCCCACCTCCAATTTTGTGGTGACATTAGAAAGGGAAACTTCTAATCACTCATCCTCCATAGGGAAGAGCCACTTCCTTTGACCACAGGAACAAAGTCTCCTGGTCCTGGGAGGAATCTGTCAATCACTCGCCTGGTCGAGACCATACCTCACCTACAGACATGTTAAGGAGGTGGGAGGAATATTTATCCCCTTAATAAAATACTGTACTATACCCCCCAAAGCCCCTCCCTTGCAGATCTTCCCTATGGAGTCTTCCCAGTTTCTGAGCTCTAACTCCCAAAGCGTAACTGTCCCTTTTCTCCTGACTTTCTCTTCTTTGGAGAAGAAATCTGGCCTGAAATCTGAAGCATGCTTGTCCTGACACTTTGGGGCATTTCGACTTTTTTTCTTTAAAAATTTATTATTTTATTATTTATTTTTGAAGAGAGACACAGAGAGAGACAGACAGAGAGAGAGGGAGAGGGAGACAGATAGAGATGGGCGTGCCAGCAGTGTCTCAGCTGCTGTGAACGAAATCCAGATGTGTGTGCCCCCTTGTGGGCAAGTGTGGCATTGCGCCCTTGCGTCACTTTGCATCTGGCTAAATGTGGGACCTGGAGATTGGAACCGGGTTCTTAGGCTTAGCAGGTAGGTGCCTTAACCGTTAAGCCATCTCTCCAGCCCTCGACTTTTTTTCTTTTAATCAATAAATATCCTTGGCCTTACCCGTCATCATCTGTGTATCTAATTTTTGTGTTTGTGTGTGTGTGTGTGTGGTCTCGAGATAAAGAATTTTGGCTGGAGAGATGGCTCAGTGGTGAAAGGTGCTTTCTTGAAAAACCCAATGGCCTGGGTTCGAGCCCTCAGTACCCATGTAAAGCCAGATGCATCTGGAGTTTGTTTGCAACAGCTGGAGGCCCTGGTGCACCCATATTTATTTCTCTCTGCTTCTCTCTCTCTAAATAAATAAATGAATTTTTTTTTTTTGGAAAAGATAAGGAATTTGATACTGTGAAAACCTGCAACTCTTTGCTTCCCTTTTCCAAGTCCTCTTTCCTGTCTGTAGGCACCCTTGTCTCATGTCCAGGTGCCTGATGCTCTCCCACTGCTGTCTGGACCCCCAGATCTTCCTCCCACATGGGGTACCTCTGTACAGAATTGGTCCTCTTCTTCCTATGCTCCAGGATCTGACATAGTTCATATAAACTACCCTGGACATCAGAGTCTGAGTAGCAGAGCCCTATTGGAGGAATAGTTAACTGATTGCTAAACAGGTTGCATGTTTCATATTAATGACTTTCAATGTGTTGTTGATGCAAAACACACAGCTCTCACCTTAGAGGGGATAAGAGATAGTTTATTCTGTAGCTAAATATAAATGTCCATGGCCCGCGAATACAGGTTCGGGTTAGCCCAAATTCTAGGTTCCAACATGTTAAGCAGTTCATTAAGGTGTTATACTTGCAGAACAAAAGAGTCACACATGAAGGCACTGTTTAAATACACTGTCAGAAACCTCAGGTAGGCGGATCATAGCGAAGTGGGGAAATCTCTGTTACAGGCTTTAGATGTTATCTGATGGCATTCTCAGCCTTCGGGCTGGTGGAGCTGGTGCTCACACTCTGTTACAGCTGTCAGTACATTCCACAAAGGGTTTTAGGTCACATACAGAAGTGGCCAATAAACGGCTATTGAGGGGCTAAAGGAAGCCTAAAGTGATTTGGCTCTGATCCTGCAGCATTCCATCGCTCTGTGATCACAGGACTTCTATACGTCCATTCTGCCTTGTTTTAACTAGCTGCGGGGCTTTTCAGAAAGTTTAGCTCACAGTGTTCCTTTTTGCATTTACTCTTAACTGTGTTTTAGTCATTCTTGTCTCTTATAGCCCGATTGTTAGAACCATGACAGGAGTTTTACAGTATAACCCTTTTTGGTGGGGTCATGGGGTTGAAACAAGGCCTCGTGTATCATGTAAGGCCAGGCTGGCTTAAGACTCAATACATAGCCAAGGATGACTTTGAACTCCTGATCCTCCTGCCTCTGCCTCTGCCTCTGGGTGCTGGGATATACCATCATATCTGGCCTACTATCACCTTCTGAATCCTCAACAGAGTTAACATTCCAGTAATAAGAGAATAGTTAAATCAGTGTGCCCAAGCTAGATTTGTGAGCTAGTTTGATTTTTCTGCTCAATATACGTATGGAAGATGCCAATCTGCAAATCCTCATGATAGCCAGGAAGAGACAGAGGTGAATAAACAGAGCTTGGATCCCTCCAGAGTAGAAGGGAGACAGAGAGAAAGCATCTGCTGAGTGCTAGGCACTGGGTTACATGTTATGTCATGGTCATATTTTATCCAGGATCCCATCAGGCAGAAGTTCCTAGTTTCACTTTAAGAATAAGAACACAGGGCTGGGGACATGGCTCAGTGGATGACGCATTCGACATTCAAGCACTAGTACCCATCTTTGATCCCCAGGCCCCAGGCCCCAGGCCCCACTTACAAAGCCAGAAGCCATGGTGGGCTTCTATAATCCCAGCAAGCTCATGGTGAGACGGGAGGCAGAGACAGGAAGATTTCCTCAGAAAGCCCTCTGCAAGTGCAGAAAAGGACAGCAGAGTGAGAATCCAGACAGATAAACCCTGCCTCAAAATGAGGTAGGAAGGCAAGAACTAACCCCAAAGTGATCCTCTGACCTCCATATGCCCACCGTAGTGCGCATGTGCGCACACACACACACACACACACACACCCTATAAAAGGCCTTTGCCTACAAAAAAAGACCCCAAACTTAAACCAAAATTAGCCTTCTTTTTTATTTATTTATTTATTATTATTATTATTTTGCTTATAAGTAAATCAACCCAATACAAATACAGAACAACTTCATGTTCAGTGTGACAGCTATTCTCTTCCTTTGGGGGACCCCCAGGCACAGCATATCTTCCCTATGATTGGCTCCAGAGACTAGAGCTAAACCCTCCTAGTTTAGTCCTGATAAGTGCCACATTAAGGACCAAAGTGGCTGTGTCCTGTCGGGACAGAACTAACTCCTGTGAGCAGAAGCCAGAGGGACATTTGGGGTTAATGACACTGAGAGCTATCTAATGAAGAAGTGGGCTTTCTTCTAGGTAGTGAGTTTCCAGTCCCTACGCGTGCAAGCATTGATTTGGACGCCCTTAGTCGGGGATATTACATAAAGATTCAGATATCCCAGTCCGGGTTGGCGTCCCTCACCAGACATCCACCTGCCAGACCTCGCTGAGAAGACATGCAGAGCTGGGAGCTCGGGCGCCCTCTAGTGGCAAGTGAAGCTACTAGACTCCCTGCTCAGAACAAAAACGAAGAAACCCAAGTTGGTGCCAAAGAGCCTAAGAAGTGTTACAAAGTCCTGAATCCCAGGCCACCTGGACCCATCAGAGCATCCCAAAATGTAACAGGAAAGTATGTTCTAAAGAGACACTTGTACCATGGCTATCAGACCTTGGAAACAACAAACTCCAAGAAACTGGAATTTCCCCAGAAATCTCATTCTGTAAGAATAAAAAGGCCAAAGCCTGATGCCAGTCAAAGGGGAAGCTAGTCTCCCCAGAAGGGGATTTAACACCATGAAGGCAACTTGTCAGACCACCTGGCAGGAGAGACTGGAGCCCAGACAATGATGGCTGGGACCATACCTTGGCCAGTGCTGCTTAGCTATGCATACTTATGGCCCTCTACCTAAACCTAAACCTTTTATCAGGACCCCAAAGATGGACTTGGTGAGGGTGGTCATTGGACCTCTCTTTTCTTCTTCCCAATGTGGCCACATCGAATGAATCTTCTTTTGTTTGTTTGTTTTTCTATTAATTTGGCTCTTTTAATTGGCTTATTGGGAACAGGTGGTTTTTGGGGGCACAGGCTTGGACCCTAATTCCAATAACAAAAAGAAATTGAGGGGCTGGAGAGATGGCTTAGTGGTTAAGACATTTGCCAGCAAAGCCAAAGGACCAGGTTTGATTCCTCAGTATCTACGTACAGCCAGATGCACAAGGTGGTGCATGCATCGGGAGTTTGTTTGCAGTGGCTAGAGTTGCACCCATTCTCTATCTGCCTCTCTCCTCCCCTCTCTCTCAAATAAATAAAATATTTTAAAGTTAAGGGCCAGAGATGGGTAGAATCTCTTAGATTGCCCAAGAGCACTCCATGCAATCGCTACTGGGCACTCAGATACAAACACCTGCGACCTTAGTTTCCCTCTATGCCAAAATAAATTTGGAAACAGAAACTGGTAATGAAAAAAAAATGGATTTGTTTACAGTCTAAGAAGGTATTTCCTCTTCACGTGCATCTGTGACGTGGGTTCCCTGCCTTATAGGCTGAGGTATCGAAAGTAATAAGTCATAAGAAAGTAAGCCATCCCTTCACGTGACAGGTAAAGTGCCAGCAATGCAGGCAAGCTGTTTTGTTAGGCACAGTAAACACTTAATCTTCTTACACGTTACCTTTCCCCGAGGAGGAGAAGGTAAATCATACAGGGAGGCCACAGTAGGGAAACAGCAGGGCCAAAAGACATTGTTTAGAAACACAACAAACAATAGGCAGCCAGGTCAGGGGGCCCGCCTCTTCTCAGGCAAGGTGGCAGGAAGCCAGCTGTACACACACAGGGTACTCCCACATGGGGTCAACTTTAGGAGGCCACACTGGAGCCCTGAAGGACACCCTCTGGCTATGTGGGAAAATTTTTCACCGTATTTAAAGTGGCCCAGAGGACAAAAGCAACACCTGTTGCTACTGGTCTCCCCAGCTGCCAGGAAGTTAACTGTGAAAGCAGACGTGCCACGTCGCGTGTGGTTTCTGGGCGACTGTCTGTGAAGGCCACGGCACACACACTGGCCTCAGAGGCCCCATGTGAATCTTCCACAGACTGCAGCTATCTGGGCTGTGCTAAGCTAAGAGAAGAAAACCTGGATTAAGCACAGTCACAGAACGCTTATAACCCAAAGACACATTTATGATGGCGCACACACCAGGAACATTTCCTTTATGTGTTTAAAAATTTTTTGTTCTGCTGGAGAGATGGCTTAGCAGTTAAGGCGGTTGCCTGCAAAGCCAAAGGATCCCAGTTCAATTCTCCAGGACTCACGTAAGCCAGATGCACTAGGGAGCGCATGCATCTGGAGTTCTCTTGCAGTGGCTGGAGGCCCTGGCGCACCCATTCTTTCCCCATCCCCTCTCTCTGTGCCCCTTTCTCTCTCTCAAATAAATAAATTATATACATACATATATATATGTTGGTTTTTTCATTTTTCAGTTTTTCAAGGTAGGGTCCCATTCTAGCTCAGGCTGACCGAGAATTCACCGTGTAATCTCAGGGTGGCCTCGAACTCATGGCGATCCTCCTACCTTTGCCTCCCGAATGCTGGGATTAAAGGCGTGCGCCACCACGCCTGGCCAAATAAAATATATTTTAAAATGTTATTTATTTATTTATTTACTTATGTATGTGTGTGCGTGTGTGCGATTGTGCGCGCATGCACATGTTCACATGCCTCAGTGTGCGTGTGGAGGTCAGAGGACAACCTGGAGGTGTCTGTGCTCCACCTTCTTTGAGACAGGCTCTCTTGCCGCTGCAGAGAAACTGCCAGGCTACAAAGGAACATCAGACTAGTCGGCCTGCAAGCCGGATTCTTCCGGCTTGGCCAGCCTCCCATTGTCGTAGGGACATTGGAATAACAGATGCATGTGTCACTTTGCATCCAGCTTTACATGGGTGCTGGGGAATTGAACCTGGGCCAGGTAAGCTTTGCAAGCAAACACCTTTAACCACTGAGCAATCTCCCTAGTCCCTCCTTTGAATTTTTTTCATGTGTATATGTGCAGGTGTGTATGCATGTTCATATGTGTATGGGTACATCTGTTCACGTGTATGTGGAGGCTGGAAGTCAACATTGGGTATATTTCTCAACCACGCTTCATCTTTTATTATTATTTATTTATTTTGAGACAAGGTCTCTCACTGAAGCCAGAGTTCCATGGGTTCAGCTAGACTAGCTAGCAAGCAGACTCTGGGAACCCTCCTTTCGATCTCTCCACCTGTGGGATTGCGGGTTGTTGTGGTCAGCTCCACGTTGCTGGGATGAACACCCACACCAGGCTCTGTTTATAGGAGGAAGGGCTTACTTGAAGCTTACAGATCCAAGGGGGGAGTTCCATCAATGGCGCAAGAAACTGGCTCCCATTCATGAGTCCAAGCACAGAGAGAGACACCCAACAGCCTGCGACACAACCAACTGACAGCAACACAGTGGGGAACTAGCAGCCAGCAGCATGGACCCAGGCACAGCTCAACAACCTCTCTGCAGACCTTTGGGCTGGAAAACAGACTGGCCCACAGTGACGCCTTAGGGCTGGACTCCAGGATCTGATGCACACCCCGCCCCCCGCCCCAGTGACACCTCCTCTAGCCAGGCAGTGGAGGCAAGCTTTAATAAAACACCTGAGTCTATTGGGAGACATACATTCAAACTATCACACAAGTGCAGAATACCATGTCCAGCTTTTTTAATTTTTTTTTTTTGAAGGGTGCAGAATACTATCTCCAGGGTGGCCTTTTAAAAAAATTATTTTTAAAAAGTATTTTGATTTATTGATTTGAGAAAGAAGGAGAAAGAGAGAATGGGCATGCCAGAGCCTCGGGCCACTGCAAATGAACTCCAGATGCATGTGCCACCTTTTGCATCTGGCTTACATGGGTCCTGGGGAATCAGACCTGGGTCCTTTGGCTTTGCCAGCAAGTGCCTTAACCACTAAGCCATTTCTCCAGTCCCTATACCCAGCTTTTATGGAGGTGGTGGGGTTCCAAACTTAAGTCCTTGAACTTACAAGGTAATCACTCTACCCACTGGTCACTCTACCCACTGGTCACTCTACCCACTGGTCACTCTACCCACTGGTCACTCTACCCACTGGGCCATCGCCCCAGCCCCACCAGGAATATTTAGAGAACCAAGCTAAGCATCTAACAAAAGTGAAAGAGAGGCAGGCATAGTGGTGCACACCTTTAATCCCAGCACTCAGGAGGCTGAGGTAGCAGGATTGCTAGGGAGTTTGAAGTCAGCCTGGGGGTTACAGAGCGAGTTCCAGGTCAGCCCCAAAATGAGACCCTGCCTTGAACAAAACAAAACAAGTGAAAGAGAGACCTCATTAGCAATGAACATGAACTGTCCAGAGAGTATGCAATAGAGCTTGATTAGAAAGACACTTCTGGAAATCTATGGAGATTTGTTCTCTTGCCCCGACATACCTTCCACTGCCAACCCAGCGGTGCATATCAACAGTCATAAACTGCCAGCTTTCTCCATTCTTCTCTCCCCTTGGTGCTACACTTGCATTATTTCACTGAATCCTCACAGCAACTCAACAGGTAGGGAATATTATCTCCATTTTATCTTAGAGAAAAATGCGAGTTTCAAAAACCAGTAGCATGCCCAAGGCTTCCTAACATACAAACAGTTCTTAACAGCCCATTTGAGGCCCTTGTGCATTATCATTGTCATTGAAACCTTGTGTCTAATGAGGTCAAGACATTATCCAGCGGCTGGAATGATGCTCAGCTGTTAAAGGTGCTTTATTGCAAAGCCTGCAGGCTTGGGTTCAATTCCCCAGCCACCCATGTAAAGTCGAAAATGGGTATTCATTTGTAAGAGACATATACACAGACACACACACACACACGCACGCACGCACGCACACATGCAAATGCATATATACATGTGCAAACAAATGAATAAAAAAACTTAAAAACACAGCCAGGTGTGGTGGCACACACCTTTAATCCCCGTACTTGGGAGGCAGAGGTAGGAGGATCGCTGTGAGTTTGAGGCTGCCCTGAAAAACTACATAGTGAATTCCAGGTCAACCTGGGCTAGAGTGAGACCTTACCTAGAAAAACAAAATAAATAAATAAATAAATAAATAAATAAATAAATAAATAAATAAGAAACATTCTCCAAATCCAGAAAATGAGATGTCTGCTTTGGCGCCCCCATCACCTCACCTCTACCCAGTCTCCAACCTTCTGGGTGCTGAGTCGGGGCTCTGCAACTGCTGCCCATGAAAAGCCTCTGACAATTGGCTTCGGATCTCTAGCTCTCATTTTTGCTCCAGTCCTTCTTTTCCCCAGTCTCCCTCTACAAACTTCCACCATACTGCACCTTCATACACCAGAATCCCCTGGAAGTTTTGTTGGGCTTCATCCTTAGAACCTCTGACTCTCTCGGTCACATGCTGCAGCTGACACTGCTGGTCCCAGGGCCCCACTTGGAGCATCTCTGTTCCAGGTGCTTCTGTTCTTATCTTGTCTTCTGCTGTTGCCACCCTTGCCTTAAACACACTCTCCTCCATGTGTAATGCAAAAGGAAACCGGCATGGCAGGCTATTTGTGTCGAGTCTCCTTTCCCTAGATTGCTGACCATGAGCAAGGAGAAGGCAGCTCACTGACATTTCAAACACCCATATCTCACGAGACCTTAATTCATCTGCGAGGGTTTGAAAGGTTACCCTGCCCCAAAGGCTCATGATTCTACAGTGGGCAATGCTCTTTCGGGAGACTGTAGAATCTTTAGGAGGAGGGATCCTGGATAGCAGAAGCAGGTAGTTAGGGGGTGGACCTTTGAAGGTCATAGCGGCCCTTAGCTCTGACCTCCGTTACCATGTGTACAACCACCATATATTCCTGCTGCCGGGCACTGGGCTGTTTTGCCACAAGAACTTCTGAAACCAGGAGCCAAAATTAATCTTTACTCTCTTAAGTTGTTTCTGTCAACTAATTTTTTTTTTTTTTTTTTTGGTTTTTAAAGGTAGGGTCTCGCTCTAGTCCAGGCTGACCTGGAATTCACTATGTAGTTTCAGAGTGTCCTCACGGTGATCCACCTACCTCTGCCTTCTGAGTGCTGGGATTAAAGGAGGGCATGTGCCATCACGTCCGGATCCTGTCAGCTATTTTTATTTATTTTTTTTGGAGCGAGACAGAGAGAAAGGGAGAGAGAGACAGATAGAGATGGGCGTGCCAGCAGCCTCTCAGCCACTGCGAATGAAATCCAGATGCATGCGCCCCCTTGTGGTCAAGTGCAGCATTGTGCCCTTGCATCACTGCACCTGGCTAAACGTGGGACCTGGAGATTGGAACCGCTGGAGATTGGAACCAGTGTTCTTAGGCTTAGGAGGCAGGCGCCTTAACCGCTAAGCCATCTCTCCAGCCCCCTGTCAGCTATTTTTACCGAGACCAATGGGAATGTAACTTACACATCCTCCCATTCTAGTAACTATTTGGACACCAGGGGCTCAGAGCATGCATGGTAAGATCTTCGTTCCCTTGTCCCCATCATAAACCAAAGGAGGACTTCCAGACACCGATCCAGGTAATTCCACAGTCGATTTGCTCCTTTCTGATTCTGTGCTACTGCGGACAGTCACAAATGAGTGCTGGGCCCCACTCTGTATTCAAGCCTCCTGACCCCACATGGACCAGCACTTTTGCTCAGGTATCTTCCTAATCTACCCCACGTGACCCACTGACTCACCTCGCACAATCCCTACTGATCTCTATTTTTTTTAAAAATATTTCTTTGTTGATTTGCAAGCAGAGAGAGAGAGAGAGAATAGAGCCAGAATGGGTATGCCAGGGCCTCCAACTGCTGTAAATGGATGCATGCACCATCTGGTACATCTGGCTTTATGTGGGCACTGGGGAATTGAACTTGGGTCATTAGGCTTTGCAGGCAAGCACCTTAACTGCCAAGCCATTTCTCCAGCCCCTGTCTCCTATTTTAACCCCTACCAGCCTCCTCTGCCCCCACCAGCTCTCTCCTCTCCTCCTTTTTCCTCTCCTCTCCTCTCTGAGTTTAATCCCCTTGCACAAAAACAGCTAAAACAGAAATTAGTCGTGAGCTACTTCAGCATCCTTCTTATCCTAACCCCAAAGAGCCTTACTTCTATATTCGCCTTCCCCTCCTTCCTTCTAATCTCAAAAGAACTGGCATTTTCAAACCCATGAAAAATGTCATCTTGGAGCCAGGTGCAGTGGCGCACGCCTTTAATCCCAGCACTCAGGAGGCAGAGGTGGGAGGATCACTGTGACTTCAAGGCCACCCTGAGACTACATAGTGCATTCCAGGTCAGCCTGAGCTAGAATGAGACCCTACCTCGAGAAAAAAAAAATGTTATCGGGGCTGGAGAAATGGTTTAGAAGGTAAGGCGTTTGCCTGTGAAGTCTAAGAACCCAGGTTTGATTCCCCAGTACCCACATAAGCCAGGTGTACAAGGTGAAGCATGCATCTGGAGTTCATTTGCAGTTGCTGGAGGCCCTCATGCAGACATTCTCTCTCTCTCTCTCACACACACACACACAAATAAATAAAATATTTTTAAAATTTTTTAAAAATGTTATCTGAAACCCATCAGTAAATAAAATAAAATCTTTTTTAAAAAAAGATAAGAGGAGCTGGAGAGATTGCTCAGTGGTTAAGGTGCTTGCCTGCAAAGCCTAAGAACTCATGTTCGAATCTCCAGGTCCCACATAAACTGGAAGCACAGTGATGCAAGCACACAATGTTGCACATGTGCACAAGGGGCACACACATGTGAAATTCATTTGTAATGGCTGAAGGCCTTGGCACGCCCATTATCTCTTTCACTCAAGCAAATAAAAGAAAAAAATTCAAGGAAAAGAGGGGCTGGAGAGATGGCTTAGTGGTTAAGGCACTTTACCGTGAAGCCTAAGGGCCCAGATTTGATTTCCCAGTACTCTTTCTTTCTCTCTGTCTCTCCCCCTCAAATAAATAAAATATTTTTTTGTATTTTTTTGAGGCAAGCCTAAGAGACTGGCCTTTTCTTTTTATGCAAGAGAGTGCACACGAGAGGAAGAGAATTGGCATACGAGGACCTCCAGCCATTGTAATCAAACTCCAGACATGTGTGCCACCTTGTACACATGAACAACCTTGCATACCTGTGTCAACTTGTGCATCTGGCTTATGTGGGACCTGGAGAATCGAACATGGGTCCTTAGGCTTCGCAGGCAAGTGCCTTAACTGCTAAGCCATCTCTCCAACCCAAATAAAATATTATTTTTTAAAAAAGAAAAGAATCAAACAACATAACAAGCATTGGCAAGACTTTGGAAAACTTGGAGCCTTTGTGCACATTTAGTGGCAGGGTAAAATAGTGTATCTGCTATAGAAAACAGTCTGGAAGGTCTTTAAAAAAAGAAAATAGAGGCAGAGGTAGGAGGATTACAGTGAGTTCGAGGTCAGCCTAGGACTACAGAGTGAGTTCCAGGTCAGCCTGGGCAGGAATAAGACCCTATTTCAAAAAAATTTTTTAAATGAAAATAGAGGGCTGGAGAGATGGCTTAGGGCTTAAGGCGCCTGCCTCCTAAGCCTAAGAACACTGGTTCTAATCTCTAGTGATTCCAATCTCCAGGTCCCACGTTTAGCCAGATGCAAAGTGATGCAAGGGCGTAATGCTGCTCTTGACCACCAGGGGGTGCACACATCTGGATTTCGTTCACAGCAGCTGAGACACTACTGGCGCGCCCATCTCTGTCTTCCCCCCCCGTCTCTCTCTGTCTGTCTCTCTCTGTGTCTCTCTCCAAAAAAATAGAAAATAAAAAATAAAAAATTTTAAAAATGAAAATAGAATTATTATATGATACAGTGCTATGTTTTGAATGTGTCCTCCAAAGACTAGGTGTTGGAAACTTAACCCCTAATGCAATAGTGTTGAAAGATGAGGTTTAATGAGAGGTGACTGAGTCATGACAGTGGGTGGGGGGGTGAATACAGTTATTACATGAGTGGGATCCTTATAAAAGGGTGAGTACAAGGCTGGAGAGGTGGCTTAGTGGTTAAGGTGTTTGCCTGCTAAGCCTAAGGACTCATGTTCGATTCCCCAGTACCCACATAAGCCAGATGCACATGGTAACACATGGGTCTGCAGTTCATTTGCAGTGGCTGGAGGCGCTGGCACACCTATTCTCTCTCTGCCTCTCTCTCTAATAAATAAACAAATAATTTATTTTTAAAAACGGGACAACTTCAATACCCTCCCTCTTTCAGGCTCTCATGCCCTTCCACGTTCTGCCATGCGATGGTGCAGGAATAAGGCCCTCAGTAGATGCCAGTCTCTAAACTTCCTGATCTCTAGAACTACTTGCCCAGTCATTTTATTCATTACAAACTACCTATCTGTGGTATTTTATTATAAGTAGCACACAATGGACTAGAAAGTATCCCCATGTTCTGGTATAAACCTAAAAGACCAGGAAGCAGGGTTTTGAAAAGATATTTATAGCTATTACTCACAATGCCAAAAATGTCCAGGCAACCCACGTCTCCCTCAGCAGAGGGATGGATAAATAAGATGTGGAATGTTTGTGTGAAGGACTATCAGTCCTTCAGCCTTCAACAAGAAGAACGTTCTGACCTACACCACAACATGGATGACCCTCCAGAGCATTATGCTAAGTGAAGTGAACTATGCCAGAACCGACACACAGGTATGGCTCCACCTACAGCCTCCAGAGCGATCAGAGTCCTAGAGACAGACAGAGAATGATAGCTGCCGGAGGCAAGGGAAGGAGAAGGGGAGGTGCCTTTAATGGAGAGACCGTTTCAGTTTGGCAAGATGAAAGTTCCTGGAGACTGGTTGTAGATCAGTGCAATCATGCTTGGCACTCCTTGGCACTCCTTGGCACTCCAGCACTATGCACTTAGAAAGCGCGGACAGTGTGTATTGTTTGCTGCAGTTTTGAAAGGGGCATCTTCCTCCTCCCCTGTGTCCTCAGTGCAATCACCCTTTTTCCTTCAGTGTTCTCCCAGTGTAGCCACAAACATTTGTCAAGGTCAGAGCTAAGAGTATGTGTACTTTTTTTTTTTTTTTTTTTTTTTTGGTTTCAAGGTAGGGTCTCGCGCTAGCCTGGCTGCAAGTTTTAAGATGTTTATGATTATAAATTCAGTTAGACTGGTGACTCAAGATTTATAATCCCAGCTTCTCAGGATCCTGAGGTTACAGAGTGAGTTCAAGGCCAGCCTGAACCACGTAGTGAGACTCTGCCTCAAAATAAAAAGTAAAAAAGGGGCTGGTGTGCTCGCTTCAGCAGCACATACACTAAAAAGAGGGATGGGAATGTAGCTCAGTGTAGACTGCTTGCTTGACCTCTAGGTTCAATCCCTAGTACTAAAAAATAATAAAAAGATTACACATTCATAGCACGTGCTTGTGTGTGTGTGTGTAGGTGGTGGTGGTGGTTTGAATCAGATGTCCACCATAACTCATGTGTTTTGAATGCCTGGTCCCCAGCTGGTAACAATTTGGAAGGCAGAGCCTTGCTGGAGATGGTATGTGGTTGGGGACAGGCTTGGGGTATTATACTCCTTGCCAGAGCTTAGCTCAGTCTCTTGTTTCTGTTTTCCACTTGCTGTGGCAAGGAGGTGATGTCCAACCTCCACTCTGCTATCTTTTCCTGACATCATGAAGCTTCGTCTTGAGACTGGAAGCCAAAAATAACCCCTTTCCTCCCATCATCACCTGCGTTTGGTCGGGGGTTTGGTTCCAGAAATGAGAAGGGAGCTAAGCAGTGTCTTTATAAGAAGAAGAAATGTTGGTGACGCAATGTGTATCTCTCAGACAGGTTGCAAGTTGGTAATCAGCAAGACCCAAGTTTTGTTCCTAAGCAACACCTTCCCCACTCTGCAGCCATTTCTCGGGAGCATCCGGAACCAGCCCACATCCTCATTCAGTAGGACAAGCTTCCTTCCCTGGAGGCCATCATGCTAGGCACTCCTGAATAGCCGCAGAGCTGCTCCAAGGACATGGCACCTGCAGGTCACCGGCTGACAGCCTGGTGTTGACAAGAGGCCCACACTTGGTTTTCTACCCTGATGTCTTGAAATTCTGAACTGTTCTTGCAAGGACACCTAGTCTCTGCATTTCCCACTGGCAAGCAGCAGGTGCCAGGCAGGCATGCTCTCTTGAGGAAGGTGTGAACCTTAGGAGAAATTAAGGGTGAGTTCTCCCACCACAAATCTCTTCAGGTCCCCTCTCCCGCTCCCTGGGGCAGAAGACGCTTTACAATACCTGCTCTATGTGGATTCCTTCCTAAGTCTTCTTTGGTGATGTACATGTCATCTTTATTTCATGCACAGCCTTCTTTTCTTTTCTTTTTTTTTTTTTTTTTTTTTTTTTTTTTTTTGTGTTGTTATTTTTTATTTTTTTTTTTATTTTTATTTATTTATTTTTTTTATTTTTATTGATTTTTAATCTTACATACCAAAAAACCCCACCTGATATTTCCCTCCTCCCCATTCCACTTTAGAACTCCAGTCTCGATCATATCCCCTCCTTTCTCCATTAGTCTCTCTCCTAATTTGATGACATCATCTTTCTCTTCTATTCTAGGGTCTTGCAAATTCTTGCAAGAATATCGATAGAGGCACTGCAAGATCATGGATATCGAGGCCAATTTCTGTCTGGGCAGCTGCATAGTAAGAGGTCATATCCTTCCTTTGGCTCTTCCATTCTATCCGCCCCCTCTTCCGCAATGGTCCCTGAGCCACTGGAGGATGTGACAGAGGTGTTTCAGTGCTGGGCACTCCTCCATCCCTTCTTCTCAGCACTATGCTGCCTTTTGTGTCATCCCAGTGGTCATCACCATCCTTCTCTAGCCAGAAGTGAGAATAGCGTTAATATGTGGACATGAACATTTAGTGTAGTGTCCCCAGGGCAGCTTGGTGGGAATAATATATACATTTAGTCAGACATGAGCACAGCCTTCTTTTCTTGTATTCTATTTATTTATTTGAGAGACAGACAGAGAGAGAGAGAGAAAGAGGCAAATAGAAAGAGAGAATAGGAATGCCAGGGCCTCCAGCCACTGCAAATGAACTCCAGATGCATGCGCCCCCTTATGTGTCTGGCTTACATGGATCCTGGGGAATTGAACTAGGGTCCTTAGGCTTCACGGGCAAATGCCTTAACCGCTAAGCCATTTCCCCAGCCCCAGCCTTCTTTTAATATTATTCAGTAACAATGTAATGAGCACCCCAAAACCCACCATCCAACTTGGCGCCTGGACATGGACAATTACCTAGATAAACCTATGTGACCCTACCATAAACTTTGCATACTGGTCATTACTTATGACACCCCACAGTAATTTGTTAAGGTCCCAAAAGAAGGGCTGAGGGTGTTTGGTTCATCGTTATATGTCACCCTGAAGTTACGTCGCACTTAACCTTCTTGTGCCTGGGAGCAAACACCCAACCAGGAGCAGCTCATATGGAAGGAAATGGTTTCCTTTGGCTTACAGTTTTGAGGGGAAGATTCATGGCGGTGGGGAAAGTGTGGCAGAGCAGACAGCGGGACATCACAACTTGTCAAGCAGCAGGAGAAGGCATCTGAGCGAGCCAGCAAAAAAAAGAGAGAGAGAGAGAGAAACATCTTCAGCCATCATCAATCCTTAATTAAAGGACTAAAGTCTCAGAGGGAGAAATTGAGGGCAGGAGCTCATTAGGAAATGGAGGGGATGTGAGGATGGAAAGGACCCCTTCACTCTCCTAGTTCTGATTTCTACATAACTAACCAGGCCACTTGCAAAAGAACTGTGGTCCCCCTTCTGAGAAGTGTCACACACAAGACTGTTAAAAATTGGGAAGCTGAGGTAGGAGGATTGCTATGAGTTCAAAGTTAGCCTGGAGCTAAGGAGTGAGTTCTCAAGTTAGCCTGGGCTAGAGAGAGATCCTACCTCTAAAACAACTAATAAACAAATGAAAATGGCCAGTGAGGGTTGGGGAGATGGCTTGGCAGTTACAGATGCTTGATTGCAAAGCCCGCTGGCCAAGGTTCGATTCCCCAGTATCCTCATGAAGCTAGATGCACAGAATGGTGCATGTATATGAAAATGTTTGTTTGCACGAGCAGGAGGCCCTGACATGCCCTTTTGATCTCTCTTCCTCTTCTTCGCTGATTGCAAATAAATAAACAAAATATTAAAAATAAAATAATCAATTTTTAAAAATGTCCAATGAACTGTTTCTTTTTAAAAATAATGTTTTAAGTTTGTTTTTATTTATTTATTAGAGAGAGAGAGAAAAAAATGGGTACACCAGGCCCTCCAGTCACTGCAAAGGAACTCCACACTCATGCACCACCTTGTGCATCTGACTTAAGTGGGTCCTGGGGAATCAAACTTGGGTCCTTAGGCTTTGCAGGCAAGTGCCTTCATCGCTAAGCCATCTCTCCAGCCCCAATGAACTATTGCTTAAGTCTAACCTTCTTGTGACCTATATATAAGTAAGGGTCTGTCTGGTCAATGTGTTGGTTTTTTCATCTCTACTAGTGTTGCAGATTTTCATTCTGTTGAATCTTGTCTCATGACCATGAAAAGTTAGGCATTCTGATGATAAGAGGTGAGTAAAACTGAGATGATTTATTAAGAAAAAGGTTTTTAAAAGCCCCAGAATGTCAGGGCAGACATGCTTAAGATTTCAGCTGGCAACCAAAGGAAAGAAAGAACGGAGAAAAAAAGCGAGGTTACGGTTTCTGAGTTAGAACTCAGAAATGGGCAGGCTCTGTGGTGAGGGTCTGGAAGCGACTGTACTCACAGGACAGGCCTTGGAGGAACAGTACCTCATCTCATTAAGGGGGTAATTAGCATGTCTTTAAAGTGGGGTTGGCCTCGTGACCAGATGATTGACAAGCTCCTTTGGATTAAGTCTTGTTTATTTATTTTCATGTGTGTGGGGGTAGGGGAAGGAAGCGGTACACACCAGAGCTTCTTGCCTCTGCTAATGTATGCCAGACACATGTACCACTTTCTGTGGTCTGGGGAATTGAACCTGGGCCAGCAGGCTTTGCAAGCAAGCACCTTAGTCAGTGTGCCATCTCCCCAGCTCTGCATTATGTCTGGAGGGGGACCACAGCTCTGACATTTCCACCCGTCTTCATTTTCTATCAGCAAGACAGGGGGTGGGATGACCTCCAGCCTCCTAATTTCTGCCTACCAACACAACACTAGCACATTCCCCTCTGCCTGCAAACGTGCACAGTGGACCTTGAAAAAGTCTCCTCTTGAAGGACAGAATTCTGTGGGCAACAAAACTAAGTATACCAGCACAAACTTGCTGTAGTACCTAAACTCAGCTGCAAATGTGTAGCTACTGCTGAGACACTTAGGCACGCTGCTCTCTGGATGGCCCCTATTTTCCTTTTTGTGGCAGATGTCAAGAGCCTAGGTACTGGGCTAGAGAGATAGCTTACTGGTTAAGGCACTTGCCTGTGAAGCCAAAGGACCCAGGTTCAACTACCCAGGACCCATGTAAGCCAGATGCACAAGATAGCACATGCATCTGGAGTTTGTTTGCAGCATCTGAAGACCCTGGCGCCTCTATTCTTTCTTTAAAATAAAATAATAAAATAAAATAGCTTTATAAATATTTATTTATTTGAGAGAGAATGGGTGCGCCAGGGCCTCCACCCACTGCAAACGAAATCCAGATGTGGGTCCTGGAGAATCGAGCCGGGATCCTTTGGCTTTGCAGGCAAACGCCTTAACCGCTAAGCCATTTCTCCAGCCTCCCCACCTTTTTTTTTTTTTTTTTAAAGAACCTAGGTGCACCTGAGTAGAGTGTCCCCTCCCCAACTCCCAGGCTGTGAGGGGGGCTCCTCAGACTGCCTGAAGCGTAATCTTGAGTTTTATTTCTTGCCTGTAGGTTATGAATCCAGTTGTATAATGTTACCAGGAAGGGTAGATGAGCCCAGCTGGGGCAACACCAACTAGGATTCTGCCTTAAAATGTAGAACCTATCCGTTCCGCGCCAGCATGTTTTACTTGATAAACAGAATGTAGTAGGCCTTGAATGAGGCTCAAATATTTAAAACAGAAAGTGCTCTGAACCTCCGAGCCATCTCTCCAGCCTTTCCTTCTTTCTTCTTATAGCCATTGCGTGGGAGAGTTTGAGTCACTGAGGACCACCGTTCATCTTGCCATCTAGGGAACAGGGACAGTTACCCGCAGAGCTGGAAAACGTCTAGGATTCAGCAGCAACGCCTGGGTGTCTTTCGGCTCTCTTACTTCCACATTCGTTGTGAGTATGAAGGAAAGGTAAAGTGGAGCTCACGGAGAGGCTGGTGGCTGGCAGGTGCTGAGGGGCACCTCTGTGCCACCACCACCGGATTTCTGCCAAGTCCTACGCTGGAGCGTGCAGGAGGCGTGTCAATCATCCGGCAGGCCCCGCCCCCACGACGCGCGCGCTCCCGCTGCCCCCTGGCGTGCGCGCTCCATCGGCGTCGCGCGCCGTGCGGCTCCCGGAAAGGAGCGGATCCTCCAGGAAGCCTGTTCCCGGGTCGTGATGCTGCGCGTCCGCGGGACCCCGCGCCCGATCCCCGGCCTGCCGAACAGGTGAGGCCGCCTTCCCGGAGCGGGGAGGGGAGGACCGGCGGCCGGGGTCGGTTGGCGCGGGCCCGCTGACCGGGACGAGCCCACCGCCGGGGTCGGGTCCTCCACAGCGCCCCGCGGTCACATCCGGGAGTCCTGTGACCCCCCCGCCCCGCCCCGCGGCAGGTGCTCGTCCCGGTCCCCACGCGGCATCGCCCCCAGTGCTCGTCCTGAGAGCGGATCCTGGCCGGAGGGCAGGGATGGGGTCCGCCTCCTGCCTTCCTGCCGCGCGAAATCGTGCTTTGACACGTATGGCAGCCTCTCTGCGTTGCTCTGCTTTTCGGAAGTTTCATGTTCAGATTTCTCCTTGGGGAAAAAAAAAAAAAATGGAACTAATTGGACGGTAGAGAGATGATGCACAGTTGTGTTTCTTAACTTGAGTCGCGCCTGGACGCCTTTTTAAAAGGATAACTTTCTAGGATATGCCCCAGAACCTGCAGGACCCCCGTTTACATAGACCCAGGTGCCAAGGACATCCATCACTAGGAAACAAAAATAGATGCTCTGTGGTTTCAGATCTGCATACTGGAAAGCTAACTAGAGACTACTAAAGAATCCTAAACTAGAGGGCTGGAGAGATGGTTTAGTGGTTAAGGCGTTTGCCTGCTAAGCCAAAGGATCCACGTTCGATTCTCCACGATCCACGTAAGGCCAGATGCACACGGGGGCGCATGCGTCTGGAGTTTGTTTGCAGTGGCTGGAGGTCCTGGCACGCCCATTTTCTTTTCTCTCTTTTTCTCACTCTCTTTCTCTACCTATCTCGTTCCCTCTCTCAAACAAACAAATAAGTAAAATATATTTTTTAAAAAAGAATCCTAAACTAGAGATTGAACTCCAACTTAATTTTACATTACATTCTTCATTGTGTTTCACTTTGATGTGATGGAAAATGCCTAGTTCTCCAGCTTTGGCAAGGCCTAAAAATTCATATTCTTTGAGTTATAGTTTATTTATCTGGCCTTTGCATCTGGCCTGCTAATTCTCTTTGACACATTCGCAGAATTGTGCTAATTTGTGTCTTTCTCTGCTTACCTTAATATTGATTGGTTAGCTGGTTTTGTTGCAGAGTGAGACCGTCACTTACATCCTCTCAGCCCTGTGAGGGAATGCATGATCCGAACCCCTGAGAATGTGGTCTAGGAAGGAGAGACAATAAATGAAAGCTGATCTAAGGATGAATCTTCTCTGTATATTTATTTAGCAGGTTTGTTTAATATAGGTAACACATGAATTCAGAAAAGATTCCAAGTGGGGGAAGACCTTACGAAGTCTATAACAAGTTAAATCTTGATTTAAAAAAATTTTTTTCCCTATGACCTTGAAAGAAGTAAAATATTGAGAGTAGGCTGTGAGGAGGAAGTAGCATTCATTATTAAAAGCCAGAGGCAGTCCTAAGAGCTGTGTGGGAGAGAAGAGACCTGTGTTGCCAGAGCAAGAAGTTATTTGGAAGCTAAGAGAGAACAGGTTGTTGAGATTGAGTGGGGACATTTAATGGACTAAGAGTGTCAGGTGCTACATGGAGAAGTTAGTACTGATCTACAGGCTTCCAGAAGGTTTTTTGGTGGTATTTTGAAGGCAGTTGTTGTTGTTGTTGTTGTTGTTGTTGTTGTTGTTGTTTTTATGAAAAGGGTTTACAGCCAAGGCAGAAGTGACCCACCACAAGATTGGTCTTGAAGTAATGATGTCTGCTATGGTCATCCTCAGCGGGTGGGATGCTTGATGAAGAATTAGCAGGACATAGTGCTGGAGTTATTGCTCAGCAGTTAAAAGAGCTTGCTTGCAAAGTCTGGTGGTCTGGGTTTGATTCCCCAGCACCCACTTAAAGCTGGATGCAAAAAGTGCTACATGTGTCTGGAGTTCCTTTCAGTGGCAAGAGACCCTGGTGTGCCCACAAACATGCAAATGAATATTTTTAATTAATGAATTTATCTATTTATTTGAGAAAGGCAGATAGAGAGAGAATGGGTATGCAGGGCCTCCAGCCACTGCAAATGAACTTCAGATGCATGTGCCCCCTTGTACATGTGGTATTACATGGGTACTGGGAAAATGAACTCAGGGTCCTTAGGTTTTGCTGGCAAGTGCCTTACCCAGTGAGTCACCTCTCCAGCCCAAAATAAATAATTTTTTGTATTATTTTTATGAGAGAGAGAGAAAACGAGAGAGAATTGGCGCACCAAGGCCTCCAGCTACTGCAGTCAAATTCCAGATCTGTGTACTACCTTGGGAGCATGTGCGACCTTGCATGCTTGTGTGTCACCTTGTGCGCTTGTGTCACCTTGTGCATCTGTCTTGCATGGGACCTGGAGTGTGGAACACAGGTCCTTATGCTTTGCAGGCCAGCCCCTTAACCACTAAGCCATCTCTCCAGCCCCTAAATAAAATTTTTTTTTCAAAAAAAGAATTGGTAGGACTTAATGAATGATGGAATGTTGGTACATCAGAAGTGGGAGTCAAAGGTGAGCCTGAGTAATGGTCAGTAGTGAAGCCCCACTCACACCTGGAGAGTGTGAAAGCTGACCTGGTGGCATGATTGTGACTTACTGATATTAAGGTGACAGAGCTTTAATAAGCTTGAGATATGGGAGTGGAATTTGAGGAAAGTCACCTTGGGGAGGCTGCAGAGCTGATGCAAGAGCAATGTGGTGAGAACATAACCGTTCAAGGTGAGGACCAGAATATCACAGATGCCTGACAAAGGATAGAGAAGCTAGATCAGAACTCGAAATTTAAAAACAAACATTCTGTATAAATAGTGAAGAAAGTGCAGATCACAAGTATGGTTGCACGCATGACTCAATTGCATTAACACATCTTTCACCATAGCTGAGTCATGGTGACTTACAGCAGCGGTCACTTCAAAGCTTGAACAGTTACATTTGGGAAGTTCTGTCAGTGTTTGCAGGGGCCCAAGGTCCTCCCGGAATCCTTTGACACTTAAATGATTAATTTCGTAAAATATTTTTTATTTGTCTGCAAGCAGAGAGAGATAGTATGTGTATGGGTGTACCAGGGCTTTTTGTGCTGCCAACAAACTCCAGATGCATGTGCCACTTTTTGCATCTGGCTGTATGTGGTACTGGGGAATCAAACCCAGGCCAGCAGACTTTGCAGACAAGCACTTTTGGCTGCTGAGCCATCTCCCCAGCTCTAAGTGAATACTTTCTGAAGCATTCTTCATGTTGGCTTACCGTTTCAAAGTCAGGCTGTCAGGATCTGTTACATGATTGTTTGCATTAAGAGTTCTGCGATGGTTTCTCTTGATTGTCAGTGTAATTGGATTGAAAAGTGTCTACAAGATGAGGAAAGCGTACCCCTTCCGAGTGTGTCTGTGAAGGGGTTTCCAGTGAGGATTAACCAAGGGGTGAAGACCCTACCTTGAGTGTGGGACACCATCGCATGTAGGCCGGGGGGCATGGATGGAAAGGGGACTGGGAAGCCTGCTAGCACTAGCCCAGGTGTTCTCTTTCTCCCTGCTTGCTGACCACTATGACGTGAGCTGCTCTGCTCTTCCCACCCTCTGAAATCATGAGCTTTTCAAAATCAGTCCTTCTTCCTTAAAATCATTTCTCTCAGGTACTTGTCCCAGGGGCGAAAAGACATGAGTTCCTTAATGCCTGCTTCTCTGTATCTTGCATTTTCACCAGAGAAGCCATTTCTCTTCACAGTTATTTGTGTTGTCTTCACTGATGGCCTGAAGTCTGTCCCTGAGCGACTTTTAACTATTGGCCTTAAGTCTGTCACTGACCCATGACCAGATGGGATTTACTCCCCTGATGACTATTCACCTACTGAGCACCCCAACAGCTAAAGCCATGAAGGTTCCAGAATCTCTCAGGTAATAGATTAGGACTTTTTAAAGCTGGGCAACTGTGTTAATACAGTTACCAAGAGTTTGCCTGCCACAGCTCTGCCGCTAAGATCCCTCTCTGCAAGGACAATTGGAGACTGCGTGTGGGTTTTTTTTTTTATTATTGTTTTTATTTTTGAGGTAGGATCTTGCTCTAGCTCAGGCTGACCTGGAATTTACTATGTAGTCTTAGGGGGCCTTGAACTCATAACGATCCTCTTACCTCTGCCTCCTGAGTGCTGGGATCAAAGGCATGTGCCACCACGCTTGGCTTGTTTTTCTTTTGTTTGGTTTTCGAGTTCATACTACCATATTGTTGGCTGGGCAACAATCAGCTATATGTTTGTTCTGTATAAAAGCAATTAAACAATTATGAATTGTCCATTTTCTGTCTCTAAACAAATTTTTTTTGACTTATAACATCTATCCTTTCTGTCAAAATCTTCACATACATCAAAAAGAAAGTCCTGAGGCGTTCACCAGTTCCACCAGATTGACTGAGTATGCGGCGACCATGTCTGAGGTGTTCCTTTGAAATGCATTCTCCTGTCTCGCCCCAGCCAGTCTTTCCCACCTCCAGGACTCCTTTCCGGTTGGCAGTAGCCTTCTCCGTGCTCCGCTCTGAGCTCTTCCAGCAAGAGTCCATTGACTTGAACCTTGTCTGGAGTTGGTCTCATGATCGTTTTCTGGGTGTTAGTATTTTCTCAGCACCAGTTTGCAAGAGTTCAGTTTGTTACTCCTCTGCTTTCACGTTAGAATACCGACCATTAAAAGCCCTTTCTTGGGCTGGAGAGATGGCTTAACGGTTAAGGAGCTTGCCTGTGACGCCTAAGAACTCATGTTCAAATATCCAGGTCCCACGTAGCCAGATGCACAATGACACAAACGTGCAATGTCGCACATGTGCCACAAGGGGCTCACACATCTGGAGTTTGTTTGCAGCAGGCTGAAGGTCCTGGTGTGCTCATTCTCTCTCTCTCTCTCTCTCTCAAATAAAAAAGAAGGCCTTTCTCCCCAGATCAGGTCATCTTTAATGCTCCTATTAACTATTACCAACACTGTCTTTTGTTTGCTTCTTAGTTCAACTATCCCACGCTTATAATAGATTCTTGAACATGTTCAGATTGGAGTTCTAGGTCATGAGTTTTTACAATAGTCTTGTCTTATTTCCAGAAGAGGCTATACCATCAGTCAACGACAGCTTGGTGGAAGTAGGTCCATGGTTTGTTTTGTTGATAAAATGAGGATATGCCCTTTGAAAACATAGGAAGCCTAGAGCAGAAAGTCAAGAGAGCCGTGTGTGTGATCACTATACAGATATAAGCAAACACCATTAACATTTGGTTTCTCTCCATTTTCTTCGATGCATAGTGCAGTGTTTTCACTTAATATATGTTGGGTATTTTTCCATGCCAGAAAACATAGAGTGCCATCATCACCTTTATTATTATTATTATTATTTTTTTTTTTGGTTTTTCGAGGTAGGGTCTCACTCCAGCCCAGGCTGACCTGGAATTAATTATGTAGTCTCAGGGTGGCCTCGAACTCATGGCGATCCTCCTACCTCTGCCTCCCAAGTGCTGGGATTAAAGGCGTGTGCCACCACGCCCAGCTCTTCATCATCACCTTTTATAGTCACGCTCCATTCCATTCCACTGCACCCTGTTTAATTCTGCCCACCCCCTTATTAAAGTGATTTTTTCCTTCGTCAGGTAGGCATGATTAATACTTCTACTCTGTGAATGTGTATGTTTTAATTTTGAAGAGTTAGGTTCATATCTTACATTCTTGTTCATAGTTCCCATTTCTAGCCGGTTGTGAAACAACTAGTTCATGGCTTGTGTGGTTGGTGCTGGTCCCTGAGGAATCCGTAGCAGGTGGTCCCTGGCCTGTGGGCTTTGCCCTGTAATGAGGAAGTCAACCACAAGTGTAATGCCAAAGCCCACTGGTGGGATACACAAGCCCTTAGGGGCCTGGAGGATTATGGAAGCTTTCAGAGCCATGCTCCATGTGTCCTCAGGGGCCCAGGAATGCCAGCTGACAGACACCCTTGTCCCCCCTCACCGCCCTGGGACAGGCTGAGGAATGAGAGCCTCTTCAGGGATCAGGCTTGGCAGCTCACCTTCTCTGCCAGAGCTTCAAGTTCATACATACAGAGAACGCTGCTGGGAGGGGGGTACAGGAGGAGAGGCAGGACTTGGTCAGTGCTGTCCTAAGTACTTCCTGCAGTGATGTCATTGTCCCTTGTCTGCATTGGCTGACACAGAGGCTACATGTGGCTGTGGAGCTCTTGAGGCCAAGGCAATAAAGAACTTAACATCTTTATTTAAACATTTTATTTGTTATTATCTCGGGCTCACTCATGTTAGGCAAACCATCACTGAGCTTTTTAATGTTTTATTTTGAGACAAGGTCTAAATTGCTCACGCTGCCTGTGAAATCCCAATGCTGCTCAGGCAAGACTTGAACTTCAGTCCTCGTTGCTCCACCTCCCAAGTAGCTGGAATTACAGGCCTGCACCACCAGGCCTGGCTGAAATGTCTTGTCTTAGTTTAATAGCTGCACATGGAAGCTAGCTGCTCTATGAGCCACACAGGACTGGTTCACGAGGGCCCACCTTCACATCTGAGGGGTTAGGACCTTTTCTCCAGTGAGAGAAAAATTGGGGATCAGAGACTGCCCTTGGTTATGAAAAGCTCAGTGTAGTGTAGAGGTCTTAACCTCTTTCAGTCTCAGAACTCTGAACCTTGTCACCTAGCCACGCCTTTCCCTAAGGTCTGTGGTGGTGGGACACCGCAGTCAACTAAGCCAGCCGAAGCCCAGCCCTGTGACACATGCATTCTAGAGGAGGAGACATGGGGCAGGAGTGAGCATTGCAGACGCACGCACGCACGCACGCACGACTCGAATCCCAGTTAGCTGTGTGAATGTAGACAAGTTTCTTAGGATCTTTGCCTCATCTGTGCGAGGTCATGACAGTAGTCCCTACCCAGAAGGGTGTGAAACCGTAAAGTACTTGGAGCAGAGCCTGGTGCGTATTAAGCACTTACGAAAGTATTTAATGAAAGTAAATGCTTGGGCCGGGCATAATGTTGCGCACCTTCAATCCCAGCACTGGGAAGGCAGAGGGAGGAGGGTCACTGTGAGTTTCAGGCCCCCTGGGCTAGAGTGAGGTGGTCCCCCCCCTTGCCTTGGAAGGGGCAGGGAGTAAATGGTAAGAAGAAAAGCTAAATCACAAAAGGGAGCTAGCTGAGGCTGTGTCTGTATTCACTGATCCCTGAAAAGGGACATTTGAGTGAAGGGGCAAGACATACAGATCACTTCCAAGCCGAGGAGCAGCCAGCCCAGACCACAGAGTGCCTGACATGTTGAAGCCCACGAGGGCTGGAATGCAGTGTGCATTGTGTGACAAGGGAGAGCAGACGGTGAGGTCAGTGCAGAGCAGGTGGCCAGAGCCTGCAGGCTGGAGGTCACAGTTAAGCTTTGGGCATTTGTTTGAAGTGCATGAGGCCCCTGGGGACTTTGAGGACTGGAGTAATGTGATCAGGGTTCTTACTGGAGAGGGACAGGGGTGAGTGTCAACTTCAGAGGACAGTGTCCACCCGGGATGATGGGGGAGCATTGGAGAACCACTGGGAGGACGGCAGAAAGAGGACAGAGCAGGTACAAGGTAAGAACCTGGCTTGGGGAGGGAGATGATGACAAGGAATGAGTGTAGACTATCAGCGCAGAAGACACAGCTCTCACCTCAAAGGGGATAAGAGAGAGTTTATCCTGGAGCCAAATATGAGTGACCATGGCCTAGGAATACAGATTTAGGTTACCCAATTTCATGTTCCAACATATTAACAATTTCATGAAGGTTTTATAGTTACAGAACAAAAGAAAGTCATAAATCAAGACACTTTTCAAATACACTGGCTGACCATCTGTAGGTGGGTTACAGCAAAGCGGGGGAATCACCATAGGCCTCAGATGCTGTCTGATGACATTCTTAGCCCTTGGGTGGGTGGAAGCTGGGGGTCTGCTAGTACATTTCAGAAAGGTTGCACCTGATCAACTGATATGTTAGGTCAGACACGGAGGCGGACAATAAATGACTATGTGGGGCTAAAAGCAGCCCAAAGCAATTTGGCTCTGATCCTTCAACATTCTGAGTCCCTGTGGTCACAGGTTCTGTCTGTCCACTCGGCCTTGTTGGAAGTAGTACAGCAGAGGCATC
Source organism: Orientallactaga sibirica (assembly GCA_036365145.1). NCBI lineage: Eukaryota > Metazoa > Chordata > Mammalia > Rodentia > Dipodidae > Orientallactaga > Orientallactaga sibirica. The sequence goes on from JAEOAD010000037.1 coordinate 7,593,425, forward strand.
GCTTTTCCGGAAACTTCCGTTCACGAAACTGAAGTTAAATAGAAGGACTCTTGTTGGATAAGGAAGGAAGAGGCACGCAGGCCATGGCAGGCAGGACTAGTTTCTGACTTGAGCTGCATAGTGGAATGAGAATGCGGGGGAAAGGGTGGGGAGTGCGGTTTTCGAAATGCATCCGTGGCCTGGCAGCATTCAGATGGAGATACAAGGGGTTGAAGGTAGGCTTGCACATCACCAAGCAGAGGAGCTGGGATTATCAGTTATCTGATAAGTGCTCCTGCCATCCTGAGGCTAGCTAGGAGCAGTGACTGAGTTAGGAGAGAGCAGAATAGGCAGAGCCAGGGAACTCAGGAGCAAACAGCATTGATACAGGATCAGGAGACACGAGGATCCTGAGCAGGATTCCAGAGCTGGGGAAGAGTCCCAGGCAGGGAAGTCGGGCGAGGCCTGAGACCCAAAGCAGTGCCCTTAGACCAAGACAAGGAGGGACTGGAAGCCGTCCTTGATCCCCAGCAGCTTAGGAGGAGGCCTGGCTTGGTGACGTGAGAGGAAGAGACTGAAAACTGTCTAGGGGCATAGCACCGTGCATTGCATTCTGTGCGCACAGATAAAGTCTAATAATCACATCAAATGAATACAGACTTCAGATTCCACTGAGTTCATCTTGCTATGCCTCTTTCCTTTCCCCTCTCCAAATCTTCCTTAACGTTTCGGTACTATAGGTAAACTTAAGACCTGTTTGACATCCTAATATGTTTGGGTCATAGAGATGATTAGAATACCAAACTCCTATAGTCTCTGTTAGAAAAAGCCAGAAAATAAGCAAGAGGGATGATCCAGATCAACAGCAGACTTTCTTGGGCATCCTGAGAAGGGCTCTGACCAGGCAGGTCATAAAGACAGTGGGAGTTTTCTTTGATTTGTTTGTGCTGTTCTTGGTTTTTCTTACTCTAGAATAGGAGATCTCTAACTCTATGAAGACCTCAGCCCTGCTTCTGTCATTGTGCGTGACAAGCGTCAACTCCCACAACATTGCCTGGCCACGGGCCTTTCAGTATGGGGAGGTGAGTACTGGACCTCATCGTTGGCCCTGTAAAATCTGAGATTTGGGGCTGAGAAAATGAGTCACAAGGGAGAAGAAAAACAGTCTACATCCCCGATGTGTTTGAAGCTGTGTTACATTAGTCTAACCCCTGTGGTCTTCCAGGATGCAGCGGGGCACCTGCCACAGAAAGAGGTGATCAAACTGTGGGGCAGTGTTGAGTGCAGCGGTCTGGGCCTGATCGGGTAGGATAACTGCCTGGCGCCTTGGGGGGTACAGAGCAGAGGAGGAATGACAAGGGAGTTCCATTGTGTTACTAGCAAACCTCCTCCAGTGAGGGATCTGAGCCCACGAAGCAATCATCAAAGCAAAGAGGATAAAAATTTCCTGCAGAATAACCACATTCATCCAAGAGTTGTGCCTGATGATGGTTCCAGAATGCACCTCTCATTCCTGACTGAAATTAAAGTTTCCTATTCATTTATAAAATGTCTCAGAGGAATTTCTCTTAAAACACCAGACATAACAAAATTCCCTCACGGGCTTTGTCCTGGGGTTTTGGTAAAAGATCCAGTTTCCTCCCATTACTGAGTCGTCTTGGAGAAATTTGCAGTAGAAGTGAGTGTCGGGAACTCTCCTCAGCTACACGAATGCCTCCTGTTATGCCCACTGGCACTTACCTACTGGCACTTACAGGCCTAGTTTACAACAAGGATGTATATGTCCCCAACTCTCCTTCATTTCACCATCCTTAAACTGAATTTCATTATAGGTTTCTATATTTATCTAATGTAACTTAGGAACTATATATAATTTCCTTTTGGAACAAAGCAGTGTAAGGTAAAAATCTGTATAATGATCTCAAGAAAAAAGAAGCTGGGAGCTAGCTCAGTGGTTAAAGGTGCTTGCTGGCCTGGGTTCAGTTTCCCAGCACCTGCATAAAAAGCCAGATGCAGAGTGACCCATGCATCTGTGACCCCAGTTGTCTATGACAATAGGAGGCATAACAACAAGAACCCAAAGCATGGGGCAGTTAGTGAAGTCTGGCAGTTTATAGAAGCAGAGACCCTGTCTCAATACACTGGCTGACCATCTGTAGGTGGGTTACAGCAAAGCGGGGGAATCACCATAGGCCTCAGATGCTGTCTGATGACATTCTTAGCCCTTGGGTGGGTGGAAGCTGGGGGTCTGCTAGTACATTTCAGAAAGGTTGCACCTGATCAACTGATATGTTAGGTCAGACACGGAGGCGGACAATAAATGACTATGTGGGGCTAAAAGCAGCCCAAAGCAATTTGGCTCTGATCCTTCAACATTCTGAGTCCCTGTGGTCACAGGTTCTGTCTGTCCACTCGGCCTTGTTGGAAGTAGTACAGCAGAGGCATCGCTTTTCCGGAAACTTCCGTTCACGAAACTGAAGTTAAATAGAAGGACTCTTGTTGGATAAGGAAGAGGGCACGCAGGCCATGGCAGGCAGGACTAGTTTCTGACTTGAGCTGCATAGTGGAATGAGAATGCGGGGGAAAGGGTGGGGAGTGCGGTTTTCGAAATGCATCCGTGGCCTGGCAGCATTCAGATGGAGATACAAGGGGTTGAAGGTAGGCTTGCACATCACCAAGCAGAGGAGCTGGGATTATCAGTTATCTGATAAGTGCTCCTGCCATCCTGAGGCTAGCTAGGAGCAGTGACTGAGTTAGGAGAGAGCAGAATAGGCAGAGCCAGGGAACTCAGGAGCAAACAGCATTGATACAGGATCAGGAGACACGAGGATCCTGAGCAGGATTCCAGAGCTGGGGAAGAGTCCCAGGCAGGGAAGTCGGGCGAGGCCTGAGACCCAAAGCAGTGCCCTTAGACCAAGACAAGGAGGGACTGGAAGCCGTCCTTGATCCCCAGCAGCTTAGGAGGAGGCCTGGCTTGGTGGCGTGAGAGGAAGAGACTGAAAACTGTCTAGGGGCATAGCACACGTGCATTGCATTCTGTGCGCACAGATAAAGTCTAATAATCACATCAAATGAATACAGACTTCAGATTCCACTGAGTTCATCTTGCTATGCCTCTTTCCTTTCCCCTCTCCAAATCTTCCTTAACGTTTGGTACTATAGGTAAACTTAAGACCTGTTTGACATCCTAATATGTTTGGGTCATAGAGATGATTAGAATACCAAACTCCTATAGTCTCTGTTAGAAAAAGCCAGAAAATAAGCAAGAGGGATGATCCAGATCAACAGCAGACTTTCTTGGGCATCCTGAGAAGGGCTCTGACCAGGCAGGTCATAAAGACAGTGGGAGTTTTCTTTGATTTGTTTGTGCTGTTCTTGGTTTTTCTTACTCTAGAATAGGAGATCTCTAACTCTATGAAGACCTCAGCCCTGCTTCTGTCATTGTGCGTGACAAGCGTCAACTCCCACAACATTGCCTGGCCACGGGCCTTTCAGTATGGGGAGGTGAGTACTGGACCTCATCGTTGGCCCTGTAAAATCTGAGATTTGGGGGCTGAGAAAAATGAGTCACAAGGGAGAAGAAAAACAGTCTACATCCCCGATGTGTTTGAAGCTGTGTTACATTAGTCTAACCCCTGTGGTCTTCCAGGATGCAGCGGGGCACCTGCCACAGAAAGAGGTGATCCAACTGTGGGGGCAGTGTTGAGTGCAGCGGTCTGGGCCTGATCGGGTAGGATAACTGCCTGGCGCCTTGGGGGTACAGAGCAGAGGAGGAATGACAAGGGGAGTTCCATTGTGTTACTAGCAAACCTCCTCCAGTGAGGGATCTGAGCCCACGAAGCAATCATCAAAGCAAAGAGGATAAAAATTTCCTGCAGAATAACCACATTCATCCAAGAGTTGTGCCTGATGATGGTTCCAGAATGCACCTCTCATTCCTGACTGAAATTAAAGTTTCCTATTCATTTATAAAATGTCTCAGAGGAATTTCTCTTAAAACACCAGACATAACAAAATTCCCTCACGGGCTTTGTCCTGGGGGTTTTGGTAAAAGATCCAGTTTCCTCCCATTACTGAGTCGTCTTGGAGAAATTTGCAGTAGAAGTGAGTGTCGGGAACTCTCCTCAGCTACACGAATGCCTCCTGTTATGCCCACTGGCACTTACCTACTGGCACTTACAGGCCTAGTTTACAACAAGGATGTATATGTCCCCAACTCTCCTTCATTTCACCATCCTTAAACTGAATTTCATTATAGGTTTCTATATTTATCTAATGTAACTTAGGAACTATATATAATTTCCTTTTGGAACAAAGCAGTGTAAGGTAAAAATCTGTATAATGATCTCAAGAAAAAAGAAGCTGGGAGCTAGCTCAGTGGTTAAAGGTGCTTGCTGGCCTGGGTTCAGTTTCCCAGCACCTGCATAAAAAGCCAGATGCAGAGTGACCCATGCATCTGTGACCCCAGTTGTCTATGACAATAGGAGGCATAACAACAAGAACCCAAAGCATGGGGCAGTTAGTGAAGTCTGGCAGTTTATAGAAGCAGAGACCCTGTCTCAAAGAAGGTGGAGCACAGAAGCCTCAAAAATTGTCCCCTGACTTCCATACCTCCATACCTGTGCTATAATATTCATGCCTACACACACACAAATAATTTTTTTTTTTCGAGGTAGGGTCTCACTCTAGCCCAGGCTGACCTGGAATTTGCTCTGTAGTCTCAGGATGGCCTCGAACTCACGGTGATCCTACCTCTGCCTCCTGAGTGCTGGGATTAAAGGCATGTGCCACCATGCCCAGCTACATAAATAAATTTTTGAGAAAAGGTAAAAATGCAAAAATGTTGGAAATATTAAGTCTTAATTCTTATGTATACTGTTTTAAATCATGTGTTCCGTAGTGAACTACTAGCTGTCCTCGTGCTGTGGGTTAGATTAGCTCAGGAGAGGCTGGGTCTCTTCAGAGCATTTAAAGTTTGCTTCCTTGGAATTTCAGGATCGGCATTTCCTGTCTTTTCCCTGCTTCCTGGCATTTTAGCATCTCTCCAGCAGGCTGTCCTCGAATTCTGAATACCAATTTACGCCAAATTATCGTCATTAGCACCCTGGCGGCTGCTGTTTCACTTTTATACTTTTCTGTTGTCATAATCCGCAATAAGTATGGGCGACTCTCCAGAGACAAAAAATTTCAAAGGTAAGAGCAAGCTGTTTGTATTCCACAAGGAGTGCTTCTGCCTGCCTTTGATTAGGCTGCTGTAGCAGAGCACTGGGGCGCTTACAAAGAGCAGAAATGGGTTCTCATAGTTCTAGAGCCTGGGAAATCCAAGAGCCAGGTGCCAGCAGAGCTTGTGCCTGGTAAGGGCCATGCCCTGGCTCAGACACCCTGTCTCGCTTGGCCCTCACCTAATGGGAAGGGGTAGGAGAGCTCTCTGAGGTCTCCTTCCTCCTGACCTGATAGTTCGGTGCAAAGTAATAGAATACAGGAAAGACAGGATCACTCAGCCCCTGCCCTGTCATCTTATGTATAGGTTGGGATGTTAGGGCCAGGTGGCTGTAGGAACTGGATTCTATGCTGACTACAGACAGTATGAAAAATTAAGTGGGCTGGGGACATGACTCAGCATTAAAGCCGTCCATTCCCCAATACTTGCGTAAAGCCAGATGCATGAAGTGATGCATGCATCTGGAGTTTCCTTACAGCAGCAGCATGCCCATTTTCTCCCTGCTGTCCCTCAATGAAATCAATTTTTTTCTTTTTTGGCTGTTCAAGGTAGTGTCTCTCTGTAGCACAGGCTGACCTGGAATTTACTACATAGTCAGTCTCAGGGTGGTCTCGAACTCACAGTGATCCTCTACCTTCCTGAGTACTGGGATTAAAGGCATGCACCATGCCCAGCTGTAAATGAAATATTTTTTAAAAATTAAGCTGCATGGAAGTAACTGACAGACGACCACCCAGCCCATCTTTTTTTTTTTTTTTTGGTTTTGCGAGGTAGAGTCTCACTCTGGTCCAGGCTGACCTGGAATTCACTATGTAGTCTCAGGGTGGCCTCGAACTCTCAGCGATCCTTCTGCCTCCTGAGTGCTGGGATTAAAGGCGTGCGCCACCACGCCCGGCTCACCCAGCCCATCTTATTACAGTCCCAGGATAATCACTTAAACAGGAGCTCCCCCTGTCTGATATGGTGGGCCAGCTTCTCAGTTCTCTGTACTCTGAGAACCTGTGCGTGTGGAGGCCTATCCAGGGAGGTGAGCACGTTCCTGACCTAGAACTCCTTGTCTGCACCACTCGCTTTGTCTTTTGACTCCTTGTCTGGCCTTCGGGGGTCAAGACGGGGGACTCCAGAGTGACAGCACACCCAGCATGAGGTCACTGACGGGGTATTCGTGCATTGCTTCTTCTCTGTTACAGTAGAGTGATAATTCCGTTGTAACCTGGGTGTTTCTAAATAAGGTACCTGGCCCGAGTCACGGATGTTGAAGCTACAGACACCAACAACCCCAACGTGAACTATGGTGTCGTGGTGGACTGTGGCAGCAGCGGGTCTCGGGTGTTTGTCTATTGCTGGCCGCGGCATAATGGCAATCCTCATGATCTGCTGGACATCAGACAGATGAGAGACAAAAACCGAAAGCCGGTGGTGATGAAAATTAAACCCGGTATGTGAATGAGGGTGGCTGAGGACATGTGGCCACCCACTGTCTTTCACTCCCTCCCCTGTCTCCACACTGCCTTGCCCTGCTCACACTAGAGCCTTTTCTGTCTGTTGTGTGTATGGTGACCAGCTCCTGATAAAGCATGGGGCCTCAGTCTTGGTGTCGGCTCATGTGTTGGCCAGTTGCCATTATCATGGAGGCTTTTTTTCTATCTGGAAGCCCTTCATCCCTGTCCTGAAAGAGAAGGCATTTTCAGATAGCTTACAAAATCTATCTTTCGATGCCGGGCATGGTGGCACATGCCTTTAATCCCAGCACTCAGGAGGCAGAAGTAGGAGGATCACCATGAGTTCAAGGCCACCCTGAGACTACATAGTGAGTTCCAGGTCAGCCAGGGCTAGAGGAAGACCCTACCTCGAAAAACCAAAAACAAAAACTACATGTGTTTATGGTATTAAAAAATTGCTAGCTGGGCGTGGTGGCGCACGTCTTTAATCCCAGCACTCGGGAGGCAGAGGTAGGAGGATTGCCAAGAGTTTGAGGCCAGCCTGAGACTACATAGTGAATTCCAGGTCAGCCTGGGCTACAGCGAGACCCTACTTCAAAAACAAAACAAAACAAACCAAAACAAATTGCTACCCAGGTATATTCGTTTTTGTTTGTTTTTGTGTTACTACAAAGGCAAGTGGCCTGCTACCAAGCTATATACCCAGCACTCCATTTTTTATTTTCAGTCTCACCAAGAGCCCCCGCCTGGCTTTGAGCCTGTGACCCTCCTGCCTTGGTCCAATTATCTACTAACCCAGATATATTGATGAGGGTGACTTAAAGGGAATTAAAAGAGTGAATATCATTATGTCCAGTTTTGAATTTTTATTTATTTATTTGAGAGAGAGAAAAAGAACCAGAGAGAGAATGGGCACACCAGGGCCTCTAGCCAGTGCAAACGAACTCCAGATATATATGCCAAACTCGTGCATCTGGCTTATATGGGTCTTGTGGACTCGAACCTGGGTCCTTTGGCTTTGTAGGCAAGTGCCTTGACTGCTAAGCCATCCCTCCAGCCCTATGTCCAGTTTTTTTTTTAAATTATTTTATTTATTTTTGGCGAGAGAGACAGAGAGAGACAGGCAGAGGGAGAGGGAGACAGAGAATGGGTGCACCAGCAGTCTCTCAGCTGCTGTGAACGAAATCCAGATGTGTGCGCCCCCTTGTGGTCAAGTGCAGCATTGCCCTTGTGACACTGCATCTGGCTAAACGTGAGACCTGGAGATTGGAACCGGGTTCTTAGGCTTAGGAGGCAGGCGCCTTAACCGCTAAGCCATCTCTTCAGCGCCCTGTGTCCAGTTTTTAAAGGTGCGATCATATCCAAGCCAGTGTGTGGTGTGGCTTCCCTATGAGATAATTTAAACCGTGTGCTTTGACTTTCTTCGAGTCTCTAGCATTTCTGTGAGCCCCTGTCAGGGCTCCTGGAATGGAAGATATGAGGAGCATGTCCCTGTGGAGTAAGATGTCCATGTCCTGATAGTTAAACAGTAGACTATAGGTCTTAGTCTTACCAGTGCAGTCAGTGGTAAAATATTAATTCTACACAGTCCAAGGAATTTATTTTTTTTTTTTTTTTAAGGCAGGGTTTCACTGTTGCTCAGGCTGACCTGGAATTCATTATGCAGTCTCAGGATGGCCTTGAACTCACAGTGATCCTCCTACCTCCACCTCCCAAGTGCTTGGATTAAGTCTTTTTAAATGTTAAACACAACAATGATAAATGTTCAAGGAGATGGGAATGCCAGTTACTCCCTTTGATCATCATATGTTGTGTGCATATGTCTAGACAGCACACTAAAGCTCTTGAATACAAGCAGTTATTACATGTGATGTGCAGAACTTTAGAGAGAATATTTATAGATAATGGGAAAAATTTTCTGTAAGATTTAATGATGACTTTTGTTGTTGTTTATTGTGTTTGTTTTTTTCAAAGTAAGGTCTCACACTGTAGCCCAGGCTGACCTGGAATTCACTGTGTAGTCTCAGGGTGGCCTTAAACTCACAGTGATCCTCCTATCTCTGCCTCCCAAGTGCTAGGATTAAAGGTATGGGCCACTATGCCTGGCTCTTAGTGATGACTTTTAAATTGTAGTTTTCTATTATCTTGCCCCTTTAAAATTGTATGTATGCCTAATCTGGAAACATCCAGGTTAAAGTGATACTGATCCTATGAAAAATTCACCAGAAGACTCAGAAGTGAAGCTCAATAAAACACTTGGCATTTTATCGAGTGCACCATGCACATATCAGCTCCCAGCAGTGACTAAACACTTCTCAGAGAATAATAGAAAACTTCATGCCTTGGACTCGTCCTTTGGACACAAAGGGACAGCTACAACACTGGGGCCATGCGCTAGAATCTCAGTAACATCTGTCAGTGTGAGTTTCCCTCACCCAAGAGAGGAACCAGCTAACCTTTCACAGCTGTACTGCTCACTAGTGGTCCCGGCCTCCCACACGTAGATAAGCAAGACTAGAAACTTTCTGAGTAGATTCCGGCTGGGGTAAGATTTGGTGTCTGTTGAAATCACATTGTGTGTGGAGTTAGAAGATTTGTTTTTTTGGTCATTTTTTTTCTGATTCCTTTCACAAATCAGGTCTTCCTTCGAAGTACTTGATTTCTTAATCATGTGAAATGAGGAGTTTGGGGGTTTCTTTAGTCCCCATCATTTTTAATATTGTAGGCTCAGTGACAGCTCTTTGTATTCTTTCTCTTATATACTCAGCTTTTAAAATTTTTTTTTATTTATTCAAGAGAGAAAGAGGCAGATAGAGAGAAGAGACAGAGAGTAGGCATGCCAGGGCCTTTGGCTGTTGCAAACTCCAGATACATGCACCACCTTGTGTATCTGATTTACATGGGTACTGGGGAATTGAACCTGGGTTCTTAGGCTTCACAGGCAAACGCCTTAACCACTAAGCCATCTTTCCGGCCCTGTATACTCATTTAGCAAGTGTTTGTCAAGCACTCTGCCTGCTGGGAATATAATTTTTTTTTAAGTATTATTTATTGGTGCTGGAGAGATGGCTTAAGAGTTAAGGCACTTGCTTTTGAAGCCTAAGGACTCAGATTCAATTCTCCAGGACTCACCTAAGACAAATGCTCAAGGTGGCGCATGCATTATTTGCAGTGGCTAGAGGTCCTGGTGCACCCATTCTCTCTGTCTGTCTCTCTTCTCTCTATTTCTCTCTCTCTCTCTGCTTGCTTGAGAACGAGAAGAGAGAGAGAATGGGCATACTTGGGCCTCTTCCTGCTGCAAATGAATTCCAGATGTATGTGCCACTTTGTGTGTTTGCTTGGGAATTGAACCTGGGCTACAGGCTTTGCAGATAAGAGCCTTTAACCACTGAGCCATCTCTCTAGCCCTGGGAATAAAAATTTGAAGACGATATAGCGTGTGCCCTTGAGAAACTTCCCTTTATTAAGAGACAGGTAAGTAAGTAGATATGTGGATGTGCATAGCCAGCAACAGCGTGAGCGTAGACTGGCGAGAGCTCCTCACTGTTGGGCTTCTGCATAGACTAGCAAGTACCCATCACTGTTGGGGTTCTGCATAGACTAGCAAGTGCCCATCGCTGTTGGGGTTCTGCATAGACTAGCAAGTGCCCATCGCTGTTGGGGTTCTGCATAGACTAGCAAGTGCCCATCGCTGTTGGGGTTCTGCATAGACTAGCAAGTGCCCATCGCTGTTGGGGTTCTGCTAGGAAGAACTTTTGTGAAGAAGAAAGGTGAATGGACAGGAGTTGGCCAGGTGAGAGGGTTGGGGAAGAGAAGGTTCTTCCTGGTAGAGTGCCAAGGCTCTAAGGCCAGAGTAGGGGACATTACGGGAATGTTGGTACAACGAGGTGAGAGGAAGGAACGCAGGAGACAAACAAGGGTCAGTGTGTGGCAACTGCTTCTCTGGAGCTGAGCTTTGTCTCCGTGGGCTGAAGGAGCTGCAAAAGAGTTTGAAGAAGCCACATGGTGGGATGAAGGAGGCTGGAGGGTAGGGTGTATATATTATGCCAGGTCAGCCAAAGGTGGTGGCGTCCAAAGAGACAAGGAGAGATGGGAAGTGAAAGGATCAAGGAGAAGTGTTCTGTGGAAAGCAGACGCATGGGGAATCGAAGGGACTTGATCCATGCTGCCAGCCTTGGTTGACGTAGGTGACAAGCAGCAGAAGCGGGTCTTCAGTAGAGCTCAGTTCAGACATGGGGATGTTGTGTCTGTCTGTCCGTGAGAACAAGCAGTGGCAGTGTGCAGCAGGCGTTCGCCACGAGGGGATCTGAAGGCCAGAGAGGAGCATTGGAGGCTGGTGGCAAGATCTGGAGGCCTGTGTCTGTTGAAGGTCTGCCATCAGTGTGCATGAGCTTGCCTGAGGAGACACATGCATGTCTCAAACGGGGATGAGCTCTTGGGAGGGCCATGAGGTAGGTGCTCCACTGGGTCTGTGCCCTTTGATGGCAGAAAAGAAAGAGGAGACTGGGAGATGCAGAGTACAGCTGGAATCCCCCTTCACGCCCTGAAGAGACATGCTGTAGAATAGAGGAGACTGGGAGATGCAGAGTAGCAGGAGAAGACATAGAATAGAGGAGACTGGGAGATGCAGAGTACAGCCGGAATCCCGGCTCACCACGCTGAAGACACATGCTGTAGAATAGAGGAGACTGGGAGATGCAGAGTACAGCCGGAATCCCGGCTCACCACGCTGAAGACACATGCTGTAGCAAACATAAGCGGTTAACTGGCTCGTCCTGTTCCTCCAGGCATCTCTGAGTTTGCTACCTCTCCCGAAAAAGTCAGCGACTACATATCTCCACTTCTGAGCTTCGCTGCGGAGCACGTGCCACGGGCAAAACACAGAGAGACCCCCCTCTACATCCTCTGCACAGCTGGAATGCGTGTCCTACCTGAAAGGTGACCCTCCACAAGGGGTGAGGGTGGCCCTTGGAGGAGTGACTCCCTTTCCTCTCCTCTCTTTCTCTACTACCACCATCACCTCCATTGTCGTCATCATCAAAAGCAAGACATTGAAAATTCTTTCTCTGAGGCTAGGGAGAGCTAGCTCAGTCAGACCTGAGTTCAATCCCCAGTACCTACACAAAATACCAGGCATGGTGGTGTGCACCCAGCACTGGGGAGTCAGAGATGAGAAGATCCCTGGGGCTTACTGCAACCTTGTCTAGCCTAATGAGCTCCAGGCCAATGAGAAACCCTTCTCAAAGGAGATGGGCAATGTTCCTGAGTGAGACCTGAGACTTCCCTCTGCTTCCACATGCATGTGCCCACATATGTAAACAAACATGCATACATACATGCATTAAAAAATAAACTGGGCTGGAGAAATGGTTTAGTGGTTAAAGCACTTGCCTGTGAAGCCTAAGGATCCAGGTTCAATTCCCCAGAACCCACAAAAGCCAGATGCACATGGTAGTGCATGTGTCTGGAGGTTTGCAGTTCAGAGGCCCAGTACCATTCTCTCCCTCTCTCTCTCACCTCTCTCTCTCTCTCTCATAAATAAATAAATGAATATAAAATTAAAAATTAAAATAAAAAAATAAGTTGGGCCAGGTGTGGCAGCCCACACCTTTAATCCCAGCACTTTGGAGGCCAAGGTAGGAGGATCACCATGAGTTTGAGGCCACCTGGAGACTACAGAGTGAATTATAGGTCAGCCTGGCCTAGAGTGAGACCCTACCTTGAAAAACAAAATAATAAATACATAGGGCTGGAGAGATTGCCTAGCCATTAAGGCCTTTGATGGCAAAACCAAAGAACCCAGGTTTGATTCCCCAGTACCCACATAAAGCCAGATGCACAAGGTGGCACATGTATCTGGAATTTGTTTGCAGTGGCTAGAGACCCTGGTGAGCTTATTCTCTCCATTTGCCTCTCTCTATCTCTCAAATAAATAAGTAAAATATTATAAAAATAAAGAAACTGCTGGGTGTGGTGGCACACACCTTTAATCCCAGCACTTGGGAGGCAGAGGTAGGAGGATCACTGGGAGTTCGAGGCCAGCATGAAACTACATAGTGAATTCCTGGTCAGCCTGGGCTAGAGTGAGACCCTACATCAAAAAACCAAAAAAAAAAAACTAAAAACCCTAAAAACTTAAAAAAAAAAAATCAATAAATAAATTCTTCAAATCTGGTCTAGTCCCAGAACTATTTCCTTAGGCAGAACCTGCCAAATAGCTTTTAATTTACTTATCTGTGGCTATAAATTAGAAAGTTACATTTAAGAAACTAATCAGTTTGATTTAAGAAGTGTTTGTAGTTATAGTTTTGTATGTAGGAAGCACATGATTCACATCATTTGTTCTTTCAAGAAAATCACTAAATTGGCTTTGGTTTTGGAATTACGTATTTCATGTAGGATGTACCAGAGGTGTTTTTGTTTTGATTTTCTTTCAAAACAGAAAAGTTAGGGGTATAATTTTGACCTGTACATTTTGGGGTTGCCTTACAGCCAGCAGAAAGCCATCCTGGAAGACCTTCTGACCGATGTCCCCGTGCACTACGACTTTCTCTTTTCTGACTCCCACGCTGAAGTCATTTCAGGGAAGCAGGAAGGTGGGTATCTTGGCCTTCAACTTGAAATTTTGGCAGCTGTTCTTTTAAATCTTCCCCATTTTCTCTAATGTATACTTTATCAAATCACTCAGTGTCAGCATTTTAGAAACCATAGCTTTGAAATGGTGTGTTTGTGTGTGTGTGTGTGTGTGTGTGTGTGTGTGTTGTATTTGTTTGTTTTGTTTTTCTGAGATAGGGTCTCACTCTTGCTCAGGCTGACCTGGAATTCACTCTGTAGTCTCAGGGTGGCCTTGAACTCACGGCGATCCTCCTACTTCTGCCTCCCGAGTGCTGGGGTTAAAAGGTGTGCACCACTACACCTGGCCTGAAATAGTATTTTTAAATGACTTAGTTTCTTTTTAAAAAAAATTTTTATTTTATTTATTTTTTTATTTTGGTTTTTCAAGGTAGGGTTTCACTCTAGCTCAGGCTGACCTGGAATTCACTATGTAGTCTCATGGTGGTCTCGAACTCATGGCAGTCCTCTTACCTCTGCCTCCCAAGTGCTGGGATTAAAGGTATGGGCCACCATACCCAACTATTTATTTATTTATTATTTATTTGTTTATGAGAGAGAGATTGGGTGTGCCAGGGCCTCCAGCCACTGTAAACAAACTCCAGACACCTTGTGCATCTGGCTTATGTGGGTACTAGGGAATTGAACCTGGGTCCTTAGTCTTTGCAAGCAAGTGCCTTAACCATTAAGCCGTGTCTCTAGCTGTAACCTAGTTTGTTTGTTTGATCCTTCCTTCCTTCCTTCCTTCCTTCCTTCCTTCCTTCCTTCCTTCCTTCCCTCCCTCCCTCCCTCCCTCCCTTCCTTCCTTCCTTCCTTTCTTAGAGAGAGAATGGGCACACCACAGTCTATAGCCACTGCAAATGAACTTGAGATGCATCTGGCTTATGTGGGTTCTAGGGAATCAAACCTGTGCCCTAAGGTATTACAGGCAAATTCCTTGACCACTAAGCCATCTCTCCAGCCCCCTTAGTTTCTTATTTGTCTTACTATTCAACATTAAAGCCATTAAAAATATTCAGTTTGACTTTCCCACATTTAGGAACATGTTTTGAACAGAGAGTGGTAGAAAAGGTATGTCTTCTTTGCTGGACTGATAATAGCTTTTTAGATTATGATAAGGGTTGACTTGCTGGCCAAGGCAATTCTTGACTTTGGTATACTGAGAAAATATTAGTTCTGATGATAAAGAAGTGATTTCTCCTTGAGTGTGAAATGGCTTGGAGACTTGTCTGCTTGAAATGGAGAGTACTCATTCCCACCTCATCTGTCACTCCAGCAGAGGCTGTAGAGGGGCATTAAGGGAAATTGTTAAAAGGCCACTTTTAGTGCCAAAAGGAAGGTAAGGAAAAATTGCATGAGATTTGGAAAGAGAAGGGTTTCCCTACCCCCACCCCAACTGCAACCATCGTGGTAACATTGACACTGGAACCACAGGTCAAGGAATGGTTCTACATGGAACCTTCCAGAGGAAGGTAAGAGGAGGTGTCTGGAGAGGGAGGAAGGGAGCAGAGGTCAAGCAGAAGATGATAGGTGTTACTCATGTAGGTAGAAGGACACCACTTTGCTGGATCACGGCCCTGCAGGAAGCTGGTGGTGGAATTAAAGTTGGACAGGTCTTGAACTGTCAGCCCCTGAGCTTGGACTTGTTCTGTAGCATAAGGTGGAGGGTTTGCCAGGGAAGACTGGGAGGTGCCATAAGAAGACTGATTAGACTGTCACCTGTCTGCAATAACATAATTAAGGCAGTGAAAAATGGATACAAGTTAGTGTAGGAAACGTTGCAGAAATAAGATCAGACCTGGCCTGTGAAGGAGAAAGGAAAGATGAAAGGAAGATCACTTGGAGTTTCAAAACTGGCAATTGACAGATTTAACTACATGCAAAAGTGACGCCTTCAGCAGGTTGAAACTAGCTCCCAAGGAATTTATATTTTCAACATATATAACTGATGTAAAGTATGAGTAATAACTTGAGAGTTCTTCGAACAGCATTATGTTTAGGCAGTACCTTCACAGGTGGTCATGGATTGAAGTAAATGAGATGCTTGTACAGACAACCTTGATAAGAGACTTAAAATGTAATGTTTCTTGATTTTGCTCTGAACTGTCCAGGTGTGTATGCTTGGATCGGCATTAATTTTGTCCTTGGACGGTTTGAGCATATCGAAGAGGGTAAGTCATGTTTCCAACTCCTGGGACTAAAGAAATTATAATGATAATTTATGTTCAATGCAGCAGCCGGACATGGGGCTGAGTTTTGTGATGTGTGTGGGAGTTGGAGTAGTGCCAACTGCTGGCGGGGAGTAAGCCGGGTGGTCTTAAAACCAGAGGACACCTCACTAGCCCCAGTGTCCTGCATGCTCTCTGCTCAGGGGACATTTCCTCCTCTCTGCAGATGATGAGGCCGTCGTGGAAGTTAACATCCCCGGCAGTGAGAGCAGCGGGGCCATCATCCGCAAAAGGACAGCGGGTATTCTCGACATGGGAGGCGTGTCCACCCAGATAGCGTACGAAGTCCCCCAAACTGTAAGCTTTGCCTCCTCACAGCAGGTTATTATCTGTGCATACTGCCTTCTGTTTGGTTTGGTTTCATTTAACATGTCTCCATCCATTTTTATTTTGTCTCCTGAGTCTGAGCACGTCTGTACTGTACTTGCTGAGGTTTCACCTTCTCAACCCAGGAGGAAGGAGGCAGGAGCACGCGGCGGGCCTTGGCCAAGCCCCTTACGGTTGTGCATTGAGCCCACATGGTTTGTTTGCTGACCTTAGAAGGTTTCTGTGGTGTCTGTGTCAGTCACATGCTTGAGTTTTTTGTTCATATTTTCTCGTCAGTTACTTCTTTTCTCAACAGGTTTTAAAAGCATACAATAGCATCAGATTTTTTTAAGTTGTAATTGAAGGATTCCTTTGTTTGAATTTTTTTAAATTTAAATTTGGGTTATTTTTCTTAATGGCCCAGTGGTTTTGAACTTTCTGAAAAGAGTCGCATTTTTTTTAGAGAGAGAGAGGTGCACGCCAGGGCCTCAGCCACTGCAGTCGAACTCCAAATGCTTGCAGCACCTAGTAGGCATGTGCGACCTTGTGCCTCATGTTTGTGCATCTGGCTTATGTGAGATCGGGAGAGAGATTGAGCATGGGTCCTTAGGCTTTGCAGGCAAGCACCTTAACCACTAAGCCATCTCTCCAGCCCAAGAATCACATTGTTAAAAAAATGGTGTTTTGTTATTTTAGAGAGAAAGAATATGGGCATGCCAGGGCCTCTTGCCACTGCAGTTGAACTCCACATGCATGTAGTACTTTGTGCATCTGGCTTTACATATGTATTGAGGAACCGAAACTTGGCCAGTAGCTTTGCAAGAAAGCCCCTTTCACCACTGAGCCATCTCCCCAGCCTCAAAATCAAATTTTTGAATTCATGGTTCACTCTTACCCTTCCTTCACCATTCGGTGCTCAGTCATGGCTGGTTGGGCCTCGTACAGAGAACTGCAGAACAGTTCTCGGTTCTGTCCAGTTGTAAGTCAACACTAAGGCCTGACCTCCTACTTTGTTCCCAGGAAGTAGAGACCCAGCACTGGGTGGTGGTTCAGGGTCAGGCTCTGGAGCTGGACTGAGCCTAGCTGGTGTCATCACCCTGTTCCTCCTCATGGTGTGACCTCATGCAAACCTGGAAACCTTAATTTCTTTGAGCCAGTTTCTTCATTTGTAAATGGGTGAAGCCCTGCAGCATAGGGTTGTTAAAGGTTCAGATGAGATGGGGCACATCTGATGTGCTGCCAGGCACCAGGCCCGGTAGGTAGATGTTACTGCTGTCTTTTTTTTTTTTTTTTTTTTTTTGTTTGCCAGGTCTCACCTGGCCAGGCTGACCTGGAATTCACTATGTAGGTCAAAGATGTTGGGATTGTCTTTTTAAACTCCTTAGAAAGATGCTTTGTAAACTCAAGAATTTGAATCTGTGCATCCTACTTCCTACCCCAGACATGCCTCTGGAGACACTGTTCATGTTTCCCCTAACGGCAGTCCTCCCATCTGTGCCTCCGAGTGCTGGGATTAAGGGCGTGCGCCACCATGCCTGGCCCATTGTTAGTCTTTTGATGAATTTATTTTCATTCTTTTTTTAAAAAATATTTTATTTTTAAAAATACTTTATTTTTATTTATTTTAGCTAGAAAAAGAGGCAGAGAGAGAGATGCACAGACAGAGAGAGATGCACTGCAAACGAACTCCAGACACATGCATCACCTCGTGCATCTGGCTTACTTGGGTGCCAGGGAATCAAACCTGGGTCCTTTGGCTTTGCAGGCAAGCACCTTATCTGTTAAACCATCTCTCCAGCCCCTCTTTTTTTTTTTAAAAAAAATATTTATTTAATTTTTTGAGAGAGAAGGAACGAGGAAGATAGATGATAGATAGAGGCTCCAGCCACTGCAAATGAACTCCAGATGCACACGCCACCATGTACATCTTGCTTGCATGAATACTGGGGAGTCTAACCTAGGTCCTTAGGCTTTATATGCAAGCCCCTTAAGTGCTAAGCTATCTCTCCAGCCCCATTTTCATTCTTTTTTCCCCTGGTTTGTAGTTTTTAAATCTATAGTTGTTATAGTTTTACTGTTTGTACGGTTTTGTGTCCTTTATTGATCAGTACGTAAGCATGTTCCTGAATAAACTATTGATTACTGTAATTAACCTTTCCTGTCATGAAATTGTAAGTCCATCTTTGTATATTGAGGCTTTTCTGTGTATAGGTCGATTTCCACAGCACAGGTTTCTAGGACTGGATCTGTGGGTCAGAGAGTAGGAGCAATGTGACTTTCTCTGGGAAATCATAATACCACCCCATGGGTTGCACTGCATATGAAAGTCCCTCAGTCAGAACTGTGGGCTGAATTGTGAAGGAGCAGTGCTGCTCTGTTCAGACTCTGCTAACAGGAGCTAGAGTTGCTTCAAACTATTGAAACCTGTCATCCTTGCACTGCAGGAGGAAGTGGCTAAAAACTTGCTAGCTGAGTTTAACTTGGGATGTGATGTTCACCAAACTGAGCATGTGTACCGAGTCTACGTGGCCACATTTCTTGGCTTTGGCGGGAACGCTGCTCGACAGAGGTATGAAGACAGAATCTTCGCCAGCACCGTTCAGAAGAACAGGTACAGCCCCTTCTCTCCTTGGCAGACACTTCAGGCCTAACTCTCGCCATCAGAAGCAGGTCCAGGCCAAGCAGCAACAGTATAGTTGCCCTAGTAACTTCTTACTAACTACCAGCCAAGCTAGGAGAAGGAATGTGAGGCCCTTTAGGGTCCTGTGACCAGCTGTCTGTCCCACCAGGCATCAGAGGAGGTGCACACATGCCCACACCTCTCTCTCCCTTTGTCTCTCAGACCTGCATCTCCCCTAATGGCGTGGAAACATCTCCATCAGACCATAGACTAGCGCGGGCCCCGGGCGGTGCTGTTGCCGGTGGAGAAGCTCAGGTCAGGGACACGGCCAGTGCATTCGAGTGCTGCGTCCTCAGGACAACTCCAGCTGAAGATGTTCCAGAGACCTGGGACACCAGTAGATGAGAACCATAGTGAAGGGGGTTTTTGAGCGCAAGGAGTGAGCTTGAGTAAATTAGGGGTTTTGAAACACTTCAAACTGGGTGTGATGGTGCATGCCTGTTAGGATCATGAGTGTTCGTCTAGCCTGGCCTACATAGTGAGGCCCTAAAAAAAAAAAAAAAAAAAAAAAAAAAACTTGAAAAATTAGTTTACATAAAATTCTGATATAGAAATTATATAAAACAAAGATACCATTCTTATCAATATAAATGTATTTTGTTAGTTTAATTGCATAGTAGTTACTTCTTTGAAATAATGCCATTAAGCAGAAAAGTGGTTTAAATGAATTGAAACATCAGAATCTGATATAAGATATCCTGTTAATTACTGTTTCTTGATTATTTCCTTGTTTTTTTTTTTTTTTTTTTTAAAGGTAGGTCTTGCTCTAGCCGAGGCTGACCTGGAATTCACTATGTAGTCTGAGGGTAGCCTTGAACTTACAGCGATCCTCCTACCTCTGCCTCCTAGGTGCTGGGATTAAAGTGTGCACCACCACTCCTGGCTGTTTCTTTATTTTGTTTTAAACTTTTTTATTGACAGCTTCCATAATTATAGACAATAAACTATGATAATTCCCTCCCCCCTCACTTTCCCCTTCGCAACTCCACTCTCCATCATATCCCCTCCCCCTCCCAATTAGTCTCTCTTTTATTTTGATGTCATCATCTTTTTCTCCTATTATGAGGGTCTTGTGTAGGTAGTGTCAGGCAGTGAGAGGTTATGGTGTTTCTTTGTTTTGATAGAACATTTTCAGGAGGAAAAAATCTAACTTTGAAGCTAAGCTATTATCTGTTGTCTTGGCCAATTTAATCTTAATAAATCTGGGAAGGCCTGACTTAATAAGGACCCGGGTGGAGCTAGTCAGTGTGGGCTTGTTGGAAATTCATGTACACAAGCAGGAAAGGCAGTAAAAGCTGTCCTGTGTCTCCCTCAGGAGCCAGCTGAGTGGTGTTAATTATCACAGTGGCAGTCCCATGCTTTTGTTTTTTTGAAAATTGTTGTCTAGAACATTTATTATAATTATTTTTATAGAAATTTAAAAATAGAAATATAAATTATGTTTGAATCTTATTGTAGATTTACTAAACACTTTGTAATGAAATCTTGATTTTACTAACTGGTTTTATTACCAATTTAAAAGGTAAAAAGCTCTGTGTAATGTGTAGTTCAGTGTCCCTTTTATTGCCTTTTGGGGGGTCTGGTCTGTGATGATGTGTCTGCTGTATGTGCAGGTGTGTGTGGAGATCAGAGGACAACGTAAGGTATCCACCTTGCTTAGGGCAGGGCTCTTGTTCACTGCCTGTGTGAGCATCCAGGGAATTTTGTCTCCACCTCCCTTCTTGCTGGCACACTGCGATCACAGACACTCACACTACAGCATCTGGCTTCAGTGTGTTCTTGGGATCCAAACTCAGGCCCTCACACTGCCCAGCAAGTGCTATGTCCAGTTAGCCATGACCCAGCCTCAGCCCACTGTGGCGTGGACATGGGACAACTGAAAAGTAGCATAAGGTATACATCTGACTGCTCTTGGACTTTTGTAGTACTTGTAAATGTTTCACATGTCATGAATTAAGCCTTAAAATTCATATTTATCTCTAATGTTTATACCAGTGATTGATATATTTATTTGCAAGCAAATAGAGAGAGAGGAGAGAGACAGACAAAAAGAGAAAGAGAATGGACACGCATGCCAGGGCCTCCAGCTGTTGCAGATAAACTCCAGATGCATGCACCACTTTATGCAATTGACTTTACAAGGGTACTGGAGAATCAAACCCAGGTAGTTAGGCTTTGCAGGCAAGTGCCTTAACTGCTGATCCATCTCTCCAGCCCTAAAGTGGATGTTTTTATGGCCAAGACCTTTATTCATTCCATTCAAGTACTATGAGTAGCTCTGATCTGAGGAATACACGACTTGCTGATCAAGTGTTGCCAGTGATGAATAGTGAAGTCTGTATTTAACGCCTCACACATCAGGCCCACGTGAGCTAATGGTGTCTGACCCCCAACACTGCTTCCATTTCTGTGAGCTGCTTTTTCTGTTTCTTGATTGCTTGAAAGTGCATACCCTGTAGGAAAACAGGTTAATTCCAGGAGGTCTCACTGGGTCATGATGAGCATAGTGTATTTTAGCTGACAAGGTTAATGGTTCCTTTCCCTAGAATCCTCAGAGCCTGTAGCATAGACTGCTGCCTGCTGCCATGGGACCAATAGTCAACTAATACTAATACTAACAAAAGCAGATGAACGGGGATTATAAAAACGTTGTGTTGTCACTCCCGTGTTCACTGGGCCATCTTTTGCATCTGTCCTTTTCTTCTGCCCACGCTGCAGCCCCATTGAGCTGCCAGTGTGGCTTTCTTCCGAATGCCAATGTCTTAACATTTCCAAAGCAATCTGGATTTACTAATCCTCGTGTTTTCTAATCTCACCCACTCCTAGTTGACAATAGTTTTTTAGTAATGTAAATGTGTCATATTTTTCTAAAACATCTAACTTGGTTTTTCAGAAGCAGATAACTTCTTTTTCATAGTCCTGGCACCTGTTTACCCACAGTAGTGGCAGAGTAGGGGTGGGGATGACACAATTGCAAGGTGTCAGGCTGTGCTGCCAGAATCACAGTGTCAGGTGGCACTTAGGGACAGGTTGTGTGCTTGGTCTCTGTTAGTGTGTCTGCTGTGTGGATTATGCATGGCTGCAAGAGGGATTGGGTTCTCCTACCTTCTTGTTGGAACACTTTGTGTTCCTACACACCATGGGACCCATGTTAGCGGAAACACTGGCTTGTCCAAAGCATTATGATGCAGGTCTCATGATACAATGGTTCTTTGTGCAACAGGCTTCTGGGTAAACAGACTGGTCTGACTGCTGATACCCCATACCTGGACCCCTGTTTGCCCCTGGATATTAAGGACGAGATCCAGCAAAATGGGCAGACCCTGTACCTGCGAGGGACAGGAGACTTTGACCTGTGTCGAGAGACCCTCCAACCTTTCATGAACAAAACCAATGAGACACACACTTCCCTCAGTGGGGTCTATCAGCCCCCAATTCACTTCCAGAACAGTGAATTCTATGGCTTCTCGGAGTTCTACTACTGCACCGAGGATGTCCTGCGAATGGGGGGAGACTACAGTGCTGCTAAGTTTACTAAGGCTGCAAAGGTGAGGTGACCTGCCCAGGGGACACTTGTGCCCACATGCTTTGAAGAGACCTGTGTGGACCGGCAGGTCTTGTCCTCCATCACTGTTGGAGAGAAAGATGTACAGCTGTGTACAGCACTTGGGTATCTCATTCCCTTTGGTTATGGGGAGGGAAATGGGCACAGAAGAGGGCAACTCTACTATGAGCTAACTTCCTCTCACCACTCCACTGACTACATTGATCACCAGGAGCCTCCACGTCACAGTCGTGGGTTATGTGGGGACTCTGCTTTGTCTCCCAGCCCTGCCAACAGCCTTCCCACTCCCTTCGCTGTCAGGACGTTTCTATAATCTTGTCTGCTTCCTTTCCAATGGTGTATTCTCATGCTCTTTCAGAAACTTCCACCCTTGAAGTCTGGATAACTTCAGCCTTCTCCCCATGGCCCACTGGCCTTCAAGTTCATGGATGAGCCCACCATGCCATATTTTACTGTTCCCTCCCCAAGAGCAGTCTTTAAAAAATGTTTTATTTCTGTATTTAATACAGAGAGAATGGACACACCAGGGCCTGTAGCGACTGCAAGTCAACTCTAGATGCATGTATCACCTTGTGCTTCTGGCTTTGCATGGGTACTGGGAAATTGAACCTGGGTCCTTTGGCTTTGCCAGCAAGCACCTTAACCACTAAGCCATCTATCCAGCCCCAAGAGCAGTCTTTTTAATCATGGCCACTGCCCAGTTGCCTGCTAACTTTCACAACTTCAAACAAGCTACCACCTTCTGTTCCATCTTGGTTATGGCATCAACTGTCCGGTCCTCCTGCCCCAAACCTCTCATGGCTTTTGTAACATGTGTTTTGTTGTTGTTTGTGTGTTTTACAACAACAGTGCTGAGGATGGAGCCCAGAACCTTGCACATGCGAGGCAACTGCTCTAACTCCCTGACGTATCTCTGTCCCTCAGTCAGCCTCCTGTACAGCCGTGTGACAGTGATGCGTTCCCTCCAGTGTTTCTCCATGCCAGCTCTGCTTTTGTCCTGCTGCCATTGTTCTCCCCTGGCTTCTGTTGCCCGCCCTGTTGCAGAGCTGCCCGGTTGATCCTCTTCAGTCTTGTTCTCCCAGTGTTTGCTGTCTTCTCTCTCCCACAGTGTCATGTCTGATGCATGTGTACATGCATCCGACCCTAGTGTTCAAAAGCGTCGGTGGCTTCCATGTGCGGCAAGACTGAATCCTATGATCTTACCGTGTCACCTGCCCTCTTCCCCACCCAGTGTGCTGTCAGCATGGCAGGCAGATGAGAGCCCGCTCTGAGTTTTCTCTCTCGGGCTTCTTCATTCCTGGTGCTTCCTCTTCCTCGCCCCAGGTTAGGCCACCTCACTCAGCCTCAGTTTCTTCATCCTGGGAGAGATGAGGAGAGGTAGGAGGCAGGTCCCTTCAGAAGTACACAGCGCTCACTGAGCTGTTAGCATCACCCAGCTAACTTCAGGAGGAAGAAGGCCCTTGCTTTCTGCCAAGTGCCAAATTGTCCCAGACCCAACAGGCTTAAATGGTGCTTCACTTTGCTGAAGTTTATGCTGGTACCAGGCTTGTAGACAGAGACCTTAACTAGGTTCAAAGAGGTCAGTGTGGGCAGAATTTTAAGATAAACAGTGAAAACTGTGTTTACTGATCGGTGGGTCCTCAGTCTAGTATTTATTGTCCACGGACATGATCAGCAAATCCCCAAGTCTCATACTCACTGTGCAGAGTTCTCACTGAGGATCCCCATGTCTCACACTCACTCTGCAGAGTTCTCACTGAGGATCCCCAAGTCTCACACCCACCGTGCAGAGTTCTCACTGAGGATCCCCAAGTCTCACACTCACTCTGCAGAGTTCTCACTGAGGATCCCCAAGTCTCACACTCACTGTGCAGAGTTCTCACTGAGGATCCCCAAGTCTCACACTCACTGTGCAGAGTTCTCACTGAGGATCCCCAAGTCTCACACTCACTGTGCAGAGTTCTCACTGAGGATCCCCAAGTCTCACACTCACTGCAGAGTTCTCACTGAGGATCCCCAAGTCTCACACTCACTGTACAGAGTCCTCACTGAGGATCCCCAAGTCTCACACTCACTGTGCAGAGTTCTCACTGAGGATCCCCAAGTCTCACACTCACTGGACAGAGTTCTCACTGAGGATCCTCAAGTCTCACACTCACTGGACAGAGTGCTCACTGAGGATCTCCAAGTCTCACACTCACTGTACAGAGTTCTCACTGAGGATCCCCAAGTCTCACACTCACTGTGCAGAGTTCTCACTGAGGATCCCCAAGTCTCACACTCACTCTGTAGCGTTCTCACTGAGGATCCCCAAGTCTCACACTCACTGTGCAGCGTTCTCACTGAGGATCCCCATGTCTCACACTCACTGGACAGAGTTCTCACTGAGGATCCTCAAGTCTCACACTCACTGTGCAGAGTTCTCACTGAGGATCCTCAAGTCTCACACTCACTGTGCAGAGTTCTCACTGAGGATCCCCAAGTCTCACTCACTGCAGAGTTCTCACTGAGGATCCTCAAGTCTCACACTCACTGTGCAGAGTTCTCACTGAGGATCCTCAAGTCTCACACTCACTGTGCAGAGTTCTCAACTGAGGATCCCAAGTCTCACACTCACTGTGCAGAGTCTCACTGAGGATCCCCAAGTCTCACACTCACTGTGCACACTCACTGAGGATGTCTCACACTCACTGTGCAGAGTTCTCACTGAGGATCCCCAAGTCTCACACTCACTGTGCAGAGTTCTCACTGAGGATCCCCAAGTCTTCTCACTGTGCAGGTTCTCACTGAGGATCTCAAGTCTCACACTCACTGTGCAGAGTTCTCACTGAGGATCCCCAAGTCTCACACTCACTGTGCAGAGTTCTCACTGAGGATCCTCAAGTCTCACACTCACTGTGCAGAGTTCTCACTGAGGATCCTCAAGTCTCACACTCACTGTGCAGAGTTCTCACTGAGGATCCCCAAGTCTCACACTCACTGTGCAGAGTTCTCACTGAGGATCCCCAAGTCTCACACTCACTGTGCAGAGTTCTCACTGAGGATCCCCAAGTCTCACACTCACTGTGCAGAGTTCTCACTGAGGATCCTCAAGTCTCACTCACTGTGCAGAGTTCTCACTGAGGAGTCTCACACTCACTGTGCAGAGTTCTCACTGAGGATCCCCAAGTCTCACACTCACTGTGCAGAGTTCTCACTGAGGATCCCCAAGTCTCACACTCACTGTGCAGAGTTCTCACTGAGGATCAGTCTCACACTCACTGTGCAGAGTTCTCACTGAGGATCCCCAAGTCTCACACTCACTGTGCAGAGTTCTCACTGAGGATCCCCAAGTCTCACACTCACTGTGCAGAGTTCTCACTGAGGATCCCCAAGTCTCACACTCACTGTCTCACTGAGGATCCTCAAGTCTCACACTCACTGTGCAGAGTTCTCACTGAGGATCCCCAAGTCTCACACTCACTGTGCAGAGTTCTCACTGAGGATCCCCAAGTCTCACACTCACTGTGCAGAGTTCTCACTGAGGATCCCCAAGTCTCACACTCACTGTGCAGAGTTCTCACTGAGGATCTCAAGTCTCACACTCACTGTGCAGTGTTCTCACTGAGGATCCCCAAGTCTCACACTCACTGTGCAGAGTTCTCACTGAGGATCCCCAAGTCTCACACTCACTGTGCAGAGTTCTCACTGAGGATCCCCAAGTCTCACACTCACTGTGCAGTGTTCTCACTGAGGATCCCCAAGTCTCACACTCACTGTGCAGAGTTCTCACTGAGGATCCTCAAGTCTCACACTCACTGTGCAGAGTTCTCACTGAGGATCCCCAAGTCTCACACTCACTGTGCAGAGTTCTCACTGAGGATCCCCAAGTCTCACACTCACTGTGCAGAGTTCTCACTGAGGATCCCCAAGTCTCACACTCACTGTGCAGAGTTCTCACTGAGGATCCCCAAGTCTCACACTCACTGTGCAGAGTTCTCACTGAGGATCCCCAAGTCTCCACTCACTGTGCAGAGTTCTCACTGAGGATCCCCAAGTCTCACACTCACTGTGCAGAGTTCTCACTGAGGATCCCCAAGTCTCACTCACTGTGCAGAGTTCTCACTGAGGATCCCCAAGTCTCACACTCACTGTGCAGAGTTCTCACTGAGGATCCCCAAGTCTCACACTCACTGTGCAGAGTTCTCACTGAGGATCCTCAAGTCTCCCACTCACTGTCAGAGTTCTCACTGAGGATCCCCAAGTCTCACACTCACTGTGCAGAGTTCTCACTGAGGATCCCCAAGTCTCACACTCACTGTGCAGAGTTCTCACTGAGGATCCCAAGTCTCACACTCACTGTGCAGAGTTCTCACTGAGGATCCCCAAGTCTCACACTCACTGTGCAGAGTTCTCACTGAGGATCCCCAAGTCTCACACTCACTGTGCAGAGTTCTCACTGAGGATCCCCAAGTCTCACACTCACTGTGCAGAGTTCTCACTGAGGATCCCCAAGTCTCACACTCACTGTGCAGAGTTCTCACTGAGGATCCCCAAGTCTCACACTCACTGTGCAGAGTTCTCACTGAGGATCCTCAAGTCTCACACTCACTGTGCAGAGTTCTCACTGAGGATCCCCAAGTCTCACTCACTGTGCAGAGTTCTCACTGAGGATCCCCAAGTCTCACACTCACTGTGCAGAGTTCTCACTGAGGATCCCCAAGTCTCACACTCACTGTGCAGAGTTCTCACTGAGGATCAAGTCTCACAAGTCTCAGAGTTCTCACTGAGGATCCCCAGGTCTCACTCACTGTGCAGAGTTCTCACTGAGGATCCCCAAGTCTCACACTCACTGTGCAGAGTTCTCACTGAGGATCCCCAAGTCTCACACTCACTGTGTTCTCACTGAGGATCCCCAAGTCTCACACTCACTGTGCAGACTTCTCACTGAGGATCCCCAAGTCTCACACTCACTGTGCAGAGTTCTCACTTAGGATCCCCAAGTCTCACACTCACTGTGCAGTGTTCTCACTGAGGATCCCCAAGTCACACTCACTGTGCAGAGTTCTCACTGAGGATCCCAAGTCTCACACTCACTGTGCAGAGTTCTCAGTGAGGATCCTCAAGTCTCATACTCACTGGACAGAGTGCTCACTGAGGATCCCCAAGTCTCACACTCACTGTGCAGAGTTCTCACTGAGGATCCTCAAGTCTCACACTCACTGTGCAGAGTTCTCACTGAGGATCCCCAAGTCTCACACTCACTGCAGTGTTCTCACTGAGGATCCCCAAGTCTCACACTCACTGTGCAGAGTTCTCACTGAGGATCCCCAAGTCTCACACTCACTGTGCAGAGTTCTCACTGAGGATCCCCAAGTCTCACACTCACTGTGCAGAGTTCTCACTGAGGATCCCCAAGTCTCACACTCACTGTGCAGAGTTCTCACTGAGGATCCCCAAGTCTGACACTGTGCAGAGTCCTCACTGAGGATCCCCAAGTCTCACACTCACTGTGCAGTGTTCTCACTGAGGATCCCCAAGTCTCACACTCACTGTGCAGTGTTCTCACTGAGGATCCCCAAGTCTCACACTCACTGTGCAGAGTTCTCACTGAGGATCCTCAAGTCTCACACTCACTGTGCAGAGTTCTCACTGAGGATCCCCAAGTCTCACACTCACTGTGCAGAGTTCTCACTGAGGATCCCCAAGTCTCACACTCACTGTGCAGAGTTCTCACTGAGGATCCCCAAGTCTCACACTCACTGTGCAGTGTTCTCACTGAGGACAAGTCTCACACTCACTGTGCAGAGTTCTCACTGAGGATCCCCAAGTCTCACACTCACACACTGTGCAGAGTTCTCACTGAGGATCCCCAAGTCTCACACTCACTGTGCAGAGTTCTCACTGAGGATCCCCAAGTCTCACACTCACTGTGCAGAGAGGATCCCCAAGTCTCACACTCACTGTGCAGAGTTCTCACTGAGGATCCCCAAGTCTCACACTCACTGTGCAGAGTTCTCACTGAGGATCCCCAAGTCTCACACTCACTGTGCAGAGATCTCACTGAGGATCCCCAAGTCTCACACTCACTGTGCAGAGTTCTCACTGAGGATCCCCAAGTCTCACACTCACTGTGCAGAGTTCTCACTGAGGATCCCCAAGTCTCACACTCACTGTGCAGAGTTCTCACTGAGGATCCCCAAGTCTCACACTCACTGTGCAGAGTTCTCACTGAGGATCCCCAAGTCTCACACTCACTGTGCAGAGTTCTCACTGAGGATCCCCAAGTCTCACACTCACTGTGCAGAGTTCTCACTGAGGATCCCCAAGTCTCACACTCACTGTGCAGAGTTCTCACTGAGGATCCCCAAGTCTCACACTCACTGTGCAGAGTTCTCACTGAGGATCCCCAAGTCTCACACTCACTGTGCAGAGTTCTCACTGAGGATCCCCAAGTCCCACACTCACTGTGCAGAGTTCTCACTGAGGATCCCCAAGTCTCACACTCACTGTCAGTGTTCTCACTGAGGATCCCCAAGTCTCACACTCACTGTGCAGAGTTCTCACTGAGGATCCCCAAGTCTCACACTCACTGTGCAGAGTTCTCACTGAGGATCCCCAAGTCTCACACTCACTGTGCAGTGTTCTCACTGAGGATCCCCAAGTCTCACACTCACTGTGCAGAGTTCTCACTGAGGATCCTCAAGTCTCACACTCACTGTGCAGAGTTCTCACTGAGGATCCCCAAGTCTCACACTCACTGTGCAGAGGTTCTCACTGCAGGATCCCCAAGTCTCACACTCACTGTGCAGAGTTCTCACTGAGGATCCCCAAGTCTCACACTCACTGCAGAGTTCTCACTGAGGATCCCCAAGTCTCACACTCACTGTGCAGAGTTCTCACTGAGGATCCCCAAGTCTCACACTCACTGTGCAGTGTTCTCACTGAGGATCCCCAAGTCTCACACTCACTGTGCAGAGTTCTCACTGAGGATCCCCAAGTCTCACACTCACTGTGCAGTGTTCTCACTGAGGATCCTCAAGTCTCACACTCACTGTGCAGAGTTCTCACTGAGGATCCCCAAGTCTCACACTCACTGTGCAGTGTTCTCACTGAGGATCCCCAAGTCTCACACTCACTGTGCAGTGTTCTCTGAGGATCCCCAAGTCTCACACTCACTGTGCAGAGTTCTCACTGAGGATCCCTCAAGTCTCACACTCACTGTGCAGAGTTCTCACTGAGGATCCCCAAGTCTCACACTCACTGTGCAGAGTTCTCACTGAGGATCCCCAAGTCTCACACTCACTGTGCAGAGTTCTCACTGAGGATCCCCAAGTCTCACACTCACTGTGCAGTGTTCTCACTGAGGATCCCCAAGTCTCACACTCACTGTGCAGAGTTCTCACTGAGGATCCTCAAGTCTCACACTCACTGTGCAGAGTTCTCACTGAGGATCCCCAAGTCTCACACTCACTGTGCAGAGTTCTCACTGAGGATCCCCAAGTCTCACACTCACTGTGCAGTGTTCTCACTGAGGATCCCCAAGTCTCACACTCACTGTGCAGTGTTCTCACTGAGGATCCCCAAGTCTCACACTCACTGTGCAGAGTTCTCACTGAGGATCCTCAAGTCTCACACTCACTGTGCAGAGTTCTCACTGAGGATCCCCAAGTCTCACACTCACTGTGCAGAGTTCTCACTGAGGATCCTCAAGTCTCACACTCACTGTGCAGAGGATTCTCACACTGAGGATCCTCAAGTCTCACACTCACTGTGCAGAGTTCTCACTGAGGATCCCCAAGTCTCACACTCACTGTGCAGAGTTCTCACTGAGGATCCTCAAGTCTCACACTCACTGTGCAGAGTTCTCACTGAGGATCCTCAAGTCTCACACTCACTGTGCAGAGTTCTCACTGAGGATCCTCAAGTCTCACACTCACTCTGCAGAGTTCTCACTGAGGATCCTCAAGTCTCACACTCACTGTGCAGAGTTCTCACTGAGGATCCCCAAGTCTCACACTCACTGTGCACAGAAATATGCTAGGCTTGTGTATTTCCTATGGACACATTTAGTAAGTCATTTGTAAGTGAAGAAAGCCTTTAGCAGTGATTTACCGTGGGTGAAATTGCTTTCAGGATTATTGTGCAACAAAGTGGTCGACCCTGCGGGAACGCTTTGACCGTGGACTCTATGCCTCACATGCTGACCTCCATCGGCTTAAGTAAGTAGTGAACAGCTGGGCCCCAGTCTACCGTTTAGTCTCGTCTGCCCTTGGCCTCGTTCGATGGTACCGGTTCTTGTTCCTGGACATATCCTATGGGGGTTTGGTCATTTTTGCTTTCCTCGCTCCTGAAATTCCACTGACCATGCCTCTACTCGCTCAGGTCACAGTCATCCAGACTACATTGCTTCCTGAGCCCTGAGGACACTTCACTACTCCTCTTACGTATTCATGCTATTCTGCTTTGGTTTTCACCTATTCATTGCTTTTTAAAAAATTCTCTTTAATTATAAGTCACTTACTTGCAGTGCCCAAATCTTTTTAAAATATTTATTTACTTATTTATGAATGAGAAAGGTAGAGAGAGAGGAGAGTATGGATATGGGCACACCAGGACCTCTAGCCACTGCAGATGATCTCCAGACACGTGTTCCACCTTGTGCATCTCACTTTTGTGAGCACTAGGGAATCGAACCTGGGTTCTTAGGCTTTGTAGGCAAGTGCCTAAACTATTGAGTCATCTCTTCAGTCCAAAATCTTATTTTTAAAAAATACTTATTTACTTGAGAGGGGCAGAGAGAGAGACAGCAAGAGAATGGGTGCACCATGGCCTCTAGCCACTGCAAACAAGCTCCAGATGCATGCACCACTTTGTGCATCTGGCTTATGTGGGTCCTGGGGAATTGAACCTGGGTCCTTGGGCTTTGCAGGCAAACACCTTAACCACCTAGCCTTTTCTCCAGTCCATCCAAATTTAATTTTTATTACCATATCATTGCAAATAGGATCATAAAATATCAGAAATGAAAAGAATGTTTTTGCCTTCTCATTTTGTCCAAATAGGTTGGAACGTTCTTGGTATCTGTTAAATAAATAAGTGATGGAATACTTAAGACGTCTGGGTGGTGAGTCACAAATGGATTAAATTAGATAGACCTAGTTGCAGGAGCAATTGGTTTTGACTGGTGAGCCGTTCCGTGTTGAGGGACAAGGATGCGCACCAGCTAAATCACTTAGAAATGCCGACAGGGTGGCCTGCTCAGAGCTGGCCTGTGTCTGCCCAGTGCATTCTGGCAAGGGCACCTCTGACGTGCTGTGCGCGGCCTGTGCAGGTATCAGTGCTTCAAGTCAGCCTGGATGTTCGAGGTGCTGCACCGGGGCTTCTCCTTTCCTGTCACCTACAAAACCCTGAAGACGGCCTTGCAGGTGTATGACAAGGAAGTGCAGTGGACCCTGGGGGCCATCCTTTACAGGACCCGCTTCTTGCCCTTGAGGTAGGTCACAAATGTGATCAAGGAAAATCAGAAATGATGCCTTTCTGCAGTCAGGCCTGTTCTGTGTGTGTTTGGGTGTTGCTGTCAGAGCTGGTGATGGACAGAACCATGAAGTCAGCAAGACTGAGCCTTGGCCTTGGCCTTGGCCTCTGGGTCCTCCGGCACTTCCTTTCTTCCCACCCGGCCACTCCACAGCTCACTGCACCCATTTGCTGCCACCTGTGTCCCCAACTGTCTCTTCCTAGTGCCCCCCACCCCTACAAAAGGGTAGGTTTGGGGATTGTGGCTTTGGACCCTTTTCTCCCGTGCTGTCTTTCAGTGTATAGTTTAAATATATATGATTAGAGGGAAACCATGATATGGAAATACATTGATCAGCCAGGCATGGTGGCACACGCGCTTTTAATGCTAGCACTCACATCCCAGGGAGGCAGAGGTAGGAGGATCACCTTGAGTTTGAGGCCACCCTGAGACTACATAGTGAATTCCAGATCAACCTGGGCAAAAGTGAGACCCTACCTTGAAAAAAAAAAAAAAAAAAAACTACATTTATCAAACTGTTATAGGAAACAAATTTATAATATAGTAATTTGCATATTTAACATATTAAGCAGTTCGGTGTGACAGCAGAGCCACTCATTTGCATATTTACATATTAAGCAGTTCAGTGTGACAGCAGAGCCACTCATCTGTCATTGCAGTGTAACAACGAGTGACATTCTGTGCCATCAGCTACCAGAATGGGCGAGAAGATACAGATTGGTCATTTCCATTAGTTAGCAAAGCCTGCTAGTTATCAGGGCCTGACAATAACTATGACATTTGTTGTCTAACTCATGACCAACAGAAATACTAAATTTCAGTCTTAAGACCTACATCTGTCACTGTTCAGGTTCACAGACCCACTCAAAGGACCCTGCATTAAGAACTGTGGTGGACTGCTGGGTGTGGTGGCGCACACCTTTAATCCCAGCACTCGGGAGGCAGAGGTAGGAGGATCGCCATGAGTTTGAGGCCACCCTGAGATTACATAGTGAGTTCCAGGTCAGCCTGGGCTAGAGTGAAACCATACCTTGAAAAAAACGAACTATGGTGAACTGATAAATCACTGAGACATTCGCCCCCGCTCAGTCCCCCCATTCGGGTGTATTGATGTTGTCACCTGCAAACATTGTGTGCAGCAGCTGTTACTGATCACGTGCACATACTTCTTCACTGGGTTCATTCCACATTGATTTCCAGACATTAGAGAAACCCTTGCAGTTCTAAATTGCTCTGATTTTTTTTGTTGTTGTAGCCTAAATAATTATGCTGGTAACTACTAGGGACTTACAAATGCACTTTCCCATGATGTCATGTTAATATTAACAATGTAGGGTTGGCAGGTGACCCGCTTTCTACCTGCTGCCCCCATGTCGGAAGAGAGGAAGCTCATTCAGCTTCCCGGCTCAGCTCTGTCTGCGAAGGCGGGACTTTGGCTGCCTGTTACCCTCACCCTGTTTGTTTCTGTCCTTGTGTCTTGGTGTTGGCAGAGACATCCAGCAGGAGGTTTTCCGGGCCAGCCATGCACACTGGAGGGGCGTGTCCTTCGTCTACAATCACTACCTGTTCTCAGGCTGCTTCCTGGTGGTCCTGCTGTCCATCCTGCTCTACCTGTTGCGGCTGCGCCGCATCCACCGGAGGGCGCCTCGCAGTGGCTCGCTGTGGATGGAGGAGGG
The DNA here is from genome assembly GCA_036365145.1 of Orientallactaga sibirica. NCBI lineage: Eukaryota > Metazoa > Chordata > Mammalia > Rodentia > Dipodidae > Orientallactaga > Orientallactaga sibirica. The sequence continues at coordinate 7,626,651 of JAEOAD010000037.1, forward strand.
CCTGCCCCCCCAGAAGGGCCCGGGCCCCTTGTGAGCCCCTGACTCCGCTCCGGGATGCTGCTCTACAGGAAAAGCCATTTTTGCCTCAGGGTTTCTCTGTATGCTTGGACAGTTTTGTTTCTCCCATTCTTTACGTTAAAGCAAATTCATTGTAAGCCCTGTTGTCTGGAGGCATGGCCGTTTTGAATGCAGCTTTAAAAATGGAGTAGGGAAAAGGGAAACTCACTTGATTTGTGCTGCAAAAGGGTATGTGCCAAAAATTAGTAAAATTTTTGGTTTTCTTTAAGGTATGCTAAATTTCCAATGAATGCACTTTACTACTGGGAAGAAGTCAAAAGGTACTTTCTGTCAGTGTTGATGGTCCTTTTATAGAAGCAAAAAGCAAATTATAATCTCTCGTCGTCTCTCAAAAGCTCCAACCTAAAAGGATGTTTATTTTTTTTAACTTATTGATCAGCCTGTCACTGTGTTTTCTTTGCAGATTTAAAATTTCAAAGTCATTAATTACCAAAATTGATAAAAATATGCACATGAAGGGAAGGCTTGGTGTGAGTGACGAGGGATCTGCAGAAATACACACTTCTAAATTGACCCCTCTTGTCATTTATTTAGGGAACTCCCCATTGCCATTCACTTTTCCTGACCAGTTACTGTCCTCATGCTATCTGACTGAAGTCATAGAAAATGTCATCAAGTTTCTCTGGTTCCACCTTTACCAGAACTAGAGCTGACGTCACCTGCAGGCATCCCAGGTTTCTTCCACCTTCAAGTTGGGGAAACTCCTTGCATCCTTGGCCAGGCTCCTTGTCACCGTTGTGGGGCTGTCATTGTGCCACAGTAAATCCCTACCAGGGGAAGACTCTGATTTTAATACAAGAAGTGAACTGACACGTGGAGGAAAACAAATTAGACAGTTTAAGCAAAAGCCTACAAAGGACAGCAGGGTTGGCATATGTGAGGCTGGCAGAGGGCATGCTTGGTATGCTTGCTTGTTTTTAGACTATTTAGTTTAGAAAATTTTGGAATTTTTATACTTTTCTTAGAGGTTTTTGTTTTTGTTTTTGTTTTTTTCCTCTCTCAACTAGTGATGGGAAATTATTGGTGGAGAGTTAGAGGTACCTGGTGTCACAGCAGCTACTGTGTAGAACTTCTGGAGGAACAGAACTAGAAATGTGTCCCTGTGAATCTGAGAGAGCCAACTTCAGAAGAGATGCCCGGCTGCTGCCGACATCCAGCCACAGTGGGCCTGTTGATACCCCAGCAGTGCACCATGCAGGCCAGCTGCTCCTTGAGTTCTCTTTCCTGTTACACGTTGGCCTTTTTACCTCCACAGGTGGAATCACAAGGCCATAGTAACCTGTGGGTGGAAGTCAGTAGATACCTAGGACCTGGGGTTTTGCCTCTGAAAGCGAGAATAAGAAAAGATTGAAGTGGACTTTAGTTAGGAGTTCCACTCTTGGAATAAGGGCCATCAGTTTGGTGCAGCGGCTGCAGTCTGAGGGATGGACCGGACACAAGCTGTGCTTACAGCCTGTCCTGAGGATCCTTGCTGCGAGGACCCACCTCACTCTCCACAGAAGTCCCCCAGCTAGGGTTCCAAGGCCATGGAGCTTAAATAAGTGGGTTTTTTTTTTCTGTCTTTAAGGATTGCTTTGGAAAAAAGCTAACTAGACATGGTGACACACGCCTGTAACCCTCGTGAGGAGGCTGAGGCAAGAAGGCTGAGAAGGCCAGCTTGTACTACATGACAAGATCCTGTCTCAGAAAAATAGTTGAGGTGTATGGCCTGCAAGGCCTAAAATATTTATAAATGTCTTTTTATAGAGAAAGTTTGCTATGTTAGTGTTCTGTTACTATAACAATTTCTGAGATAATCAACTTATAATAAGAAAAAGGTTTATTTTGGCTCATGGCTTCAGGGATTTCTGTCCCTGGTCACGTGACCCCGTTGTTTGGGGCGTTGGTGTGGCAGCACACCATGGCAGAAGCACATGAAGAAAAAAAACAGCTTGCTTCATAGCCTGGAGCAAAAGCGACAAGAGAGGAGAGTGTGGGGTCCCAACACACACTTTCAAGAGCCTGGAAACAGCCCACTAAACCCCATTTTTTAAAGGTTCCACTACTTCCCTGTAAGGCCCGAGCCTTGACCACACACATCTCTGGGGAACATTCCAGAGCCAAGTTGTGTCACTGACCCTGTGAGAACAGTCTGACTGGACAAGGGAAATAACCAGATAGCAGGAGAAACAACCAAACGACAATCTTAAAACGATTGTGCAGGTACCAGAATTTCCCTTCTTTGCATGGAGATGATTTTCAAGGTCAGCTTTCTGCCAAGTCAGGAAGCCCTTCTTCCCAGGCTTACCAGCAGAAAGTGCTCTTCTGCAGGCGCACTGGGGCAGTGAGGTGTTCGCAGACCTACAGTTGCTGTTCAGAAAAGTTCTCCTGATGTTCCTCACAGAAGACCACACGGTGCTTTCTCGTGCTCAAGGTGAGGGATAAGCAGAGCCAGAGCAGGCCGGCCAGGGGCAGAGCACTGTGTACTGCAGTCGAATGCAGAGAAGCTGGACCACCAGCTTCCTGAAAGCTTAGTCAAACACACTGCTAGGAAATCCTGACTCCAGCAGTAAATGCTTATCCCGTCACCTTCCTCTGAGTTGCTCTACTTTAACTTTCTAGGGATGATCTGAGAATTTAGGGGCATCACAGGAAAGGATAGGCGTGGATCTGCACCCTCAGGTTTTGCACATCTCACCCTGCATTGCTGGCTAGCAGCGCTTCCACCTCCAGGATCACATAATGGAGATGCTGCTGGAGTCCTGTCAGTCCTTCACTGACCCCCTCTTGAAGAGCAGATGTGCAAACTCAGGCCTGCATAGGAGAGTTTTCCTTACAAGAAGCATGCTTCAGCAGGAAGCTAAAAAGGGCAAATGTGTTTGCCAAGCTTTAAAACAAAAACAACTCAGCTTTAGAATTCTATGTAATGATGTGCAATATAGCAGAACTGCCTTGAAGTAAATATTTATTTATTTTCATGTTTGGTTTTCCTGATGTTAAGTTGCCCTTTCAATAATGAGTGACAAGACCAACCTGGGAGAAGTCTTTGCTCTGAAAATTGTTTGACAGCTAGGAATGACAAAAACAAAAGGAGCATCTTTCGTGTTTCCTAAGTGATGCTTTTCATCACAGTGAGAATGACTGTCTCGGGAGGCGACGGTGGTGTCATCATTCCACATCACGTCACCTCCTGTTGCACACTTGGATATGGATGGGTGTCAAAAAATCAATAAACAAAGGTTCATCCAGCTGCCCGTAGCCTGTGTGCTTGCTTTCTTGGGAGTTAAAAAGAGATTTTCTTCTGATACCTGAATCATCATGTTGGAATGACTAGCCAATTGTGAGTCTAAATTTAGCAAAATAAATTGAATGTGAACATGCTCTTAGTTTTTGTTGTATTGAATGTGTGAACAGTGAGCAGCTGCAGAGGGGTTGTGGGCACTCTGGCCTCCAGCTCAGAAGCCGGATGCGTCACAAGGAGAGAGATTTACCAGTGCACTGCGAAGACATCCACCAGCAACGGTTGCCAAGCTGAGACGGCTATTTCTAAGGTGGCCATGTGGAGATGTCCATTTATACATAGACAAAGAAATAACCAATTTTTGTGTATTGGCTTGTGTCAGTAAAAAAATCAAAGTGGCGCAGCATTGATTTGGGACACTTAAGATGGAGTTGGGAGGCTGCAGTTCATCAGATCTCAGACACCCACAACTGAAGTGTTGGGGGTGTGTACGTGTGCATGCACAACCGTGTGCGTGTGCGCATGTATACATGGAGAGCCCAGGGCAAGACATGGATGTCTTCCTCTCTCGTTCAGCAGCGTGTTTCCTTGTGACAGAGTCCAGAGCTGCGTGTTTTGAAGTTAGACTGGAGGCTCAGGGATTCTGTAGTCTCCCCAGGACTGGAATTACAGGCATGTATGGCCACACTCAGCTGTCTACCCGCGTGCTGGGGAATCCAGCTCTGGGCAGACCAGGCCCTCATGCTTGTGCAGCAAAGGCTTTTGCCCACTGAACAAACTTGAACAAACCAATGCAGCTAACCAAAACATTGTGAACTTGGGCTGACCAGTACAATAGGCGGGGAAACTCTAGAGACTGAGATGGACCCCAAACCTTCCTTACATAACCACACTGTTTTTTCCAGCACCAATTGGAATTTGATCCTAATTCACCAGGAGCAAGATTAAAACTTGCTATACAGAAGGGATTTTGGTCTGGAAGTTCTGGCAGAAGGAAGTCTACTTACAGAAATCCTTCCCACCTGGAAGAATCCATTGACTTATCCCATCTAATCACTGAGACTGTCAGCACCCCTCACACACAGGCACGTGGAAAATAACACAAATGTCAATTAAAGGGGGGAGAGACGCTGTATTAGTCCAATGAAGGAATTCTGATTAAGGGTGTAATACCATATATACATTCAGGGTGGGCAAAATCTCACTGTAGCCCAGGATGGCCTCAACTTAAGGTGATTATCCTACTTCAGGCTCCCATTCTTGGATTGAAGGCATGTACCACCAAGCGCAGCTTAAATAGCTTGCATTTTTTGTTATTGCCTATTTAATGTCTTGTTTTTCTATTTTTTATTATTTACAATTTTGTACTTTAATTGTTAACTACTGTCTTTTAATTCAGTTTCAGTGAAAAAAAAATTCATGGCTGTTCCTTTAAAAAACTTTTTTTTTTTTTTTTTTTTTTTTGTGAGGTAGGGTCTCACTCTGGTCCAGGCTGACCTGGAATTAACTATGTAGTCTCAGGGTGGCCTCGAACTCTCGGCGATCCTCCTACCTCTGCCTCCCGAGGGCTGGGATTAAAGGCGTTCTCCACCACGCCCAGCCCTTTAAAAAACTTTAAATTCATTTGTGTTTGCATATGTGAATAGGTACATGAGTGCCACACCTGCACAATTTTGCATCTAACTTTGCATGGGTGCCAGGGTATTGAATCCAGGATGACAGACTTTGCAAGCAAGCATCTCTCACCATTGAGCCATCTCCCCAGCCCTTGGGTTGATTTTATTTTCAGTGTGGTGGTTTGATTCAGGTGTTCCCCATAAACTTACGTGTTCTGAACACTAGGTCCTCATCTGGTGGCAATTGAGTATTGGATCCTCCTGGAGGCAATGTATTGGGAGGTGGGTTTATGGGTGTTATAGCCAGCTTCCTCTTGCCAGTGTTTGGCACACTGTCCTGCTGCTGTTGTCCACCTGATGTTGGCCAGGAAGTGATGTCCACCCTCTGTTCATGCCACATTTTCCCTGCCATCATGGAGCTTTCCTTCGAGTCTGCTCTTGGTCTGGTGTTTTCTGCCAGCAATGCGAACCTGACTGTGACAGACAACATTGATACAGTATCAACAACACGTTTCTAGTTCCTAGCATGGGGCTGGCTTTGATTGAACCATTTCTAAAAAGTGCCCAGCTGGCTCGACTTGCTTGTCCTCTTTCTTGGGTTTGTTGGTAGTGTGAATTCCATCTCGTGTGCCAAGCTTATATGTAAGCTTAAAGCCTTCAGTTTATTTCCAGAGAATTACTAATTCCGTAATAGTACCATTGTTGATACAAATAGTGCTTTTACTTCAAAGGAAATGAGAGCACTTTTTTTTTTCTATTTCCTGAGCCATGTATGAGTGACCACAGCCTGGGAACATGGGTTAAGGCTTCCCAGAATGGCATGTTCCACTGTAGAATGAGTTATATGAACTAAGAGTCATAAATCAATGTGTTTACCAAATGCATTAGTGGGGGCATCAGCAAAGGGGGGGATCTCTCCTATAGGATTCAGTTGTAATAACATCCTTAGCTGTAGGGTTGGTGGGAGCTAGTGGTCTGCTAAGGTTAAAAATGCATTTCATGGGCTGGAGAGATGGCTTAGCAGTCAAGGCACTTGCCTGCGAAGTCTAAGGACCAAGGGTTAATTCCCCAGTACCCACTTAAAGCCATGTAAAATGCATGCATCTGAAGTTAGTTTGCAGCTGCTCGAGGCCCTGGTGCACCTATTCATTCAAAATCTCAGTTTTCTCTCTCTCTCTCTCACTCTCTTTCTGCTTACAAATAAATTTAATATTTTTTATTTTTTTATCTATTTGAGAGAGAGAGAGACAGAAATAGACAGGTAGAGAGAGAGAAGAATGGGCACACCAGGGCCTCCAGCCACTGCAAACGAACTCCAGATGCATGTGCCCTCTTGTGCAACTGGCTTACATGGGTCCTGGAGAATCAAGCCTCGAACCGGGGTCCTTAGGCTTCATAGGCAAGTGTTTAATCGCTAAACCATATCTCCAGCCCTTAAATTTTTTTAATAAAAAAAGAGTGCATTCCAGGGCTGTAGAGATGCCTCAGAGAGAGTGCTTCCAGTGTAAGCATCATGGCCAAGGAAAGCCTGAGACTGCTGAGTTCAATTCCCCAGAACCCATGAAAATGGCCACTCATGTCTGTATTGGTAACTCCAGTCCTTGGAGAACAGAGACTGAAGAATCACTGGGGCTCAGAAAACCAGCTAAAAATTCTAAAGTCAATAAAGAGACTCTAGTTGAAGACAACAAGCAGATGAGCAATAAAAGAAGAGCCCAGCGTTCCTGGGCTTCTGCATCTGCATCTGCACACAGGCCACCTTGTGCTACATCACACGCACGCACGCACACACGCACGCACGCCTGCCAAAAAATGCACTCCAGACGCTCTACTTAATAGTCAGCAATGTGAAATCGGGTCCAGAGGTTGGTAATAAGTGGCTCATGAGGGGACAAAAGCTACTTATTTTGCCATGATCTGCAACATTCCATCTCTCCACAATCACAAAGCTCTAGTTAATTGAGTTCCAGGATCTTTGACGCAGATGTGGCTGCTTCTGAGAACTTCAGTTCAGACTTGACAACTGACAGAAAGGGTCAAATTAGAAGGTAAACTCTTTCAGCCATTCTTAGCACATATGAATAGTGAATAGGTTTTCTTGGAGGAGGAGGTAAGCCTGAGTGAGCCAGGGATAGAAGCCTGATGCATTTGTCTACAAGGGTGTGAGGGAAAGGAAAGAAAGTGCAGAGAGCCCAGCGCAGGGGCAGAGTGCTCAAGCCCGTGACAGGATAAGACACTACTGTGAAGACAGAAGTGACATTTTCTGAGGCATTGCAATAAATAAAGGACTCTGTGCCTGATGGTAAGTATATTAAAATATCTGGGCTGGCTAAAGGTGTCTACGTTTTTATTCCATTTGGTAGAAGGAAAGTGTTTATATCCAGAAGCTAACAATGTTAACAGATAGGAAAGTTGAGGTCCTGGTGTTTTGCTGCATTTAAACATTTTTTCCATCTGCACTATGAGTTTAGAGTGTCATTCGTAGATGTTTTATATTGCTTATTTTTTATTGTTTGCTTTCTTTTTAGGTCATGAGATGCTAATATTTTGCATGGGGGTTATGGTGACTCAGACTGGCCAGGGAAAGGAGAAGTTCATACCGGACCTGTCAAGAGTTCGAATGTCTTTGTTTTAGAACAGTCATCAAAAGACAAAAGGGCACCTTGCTAATCCCCAACCACAATGTGGCAGATACAACCAGTTTGGAAACACAATACCACGAACAGTGTTGTCCAGCCCCACCATGTCTGGGAGCTGATGGCCTCAGCCCCCTGTCTGCGTCCTCTTCACAAAAGAACAGTTTATGTTTTGGGGTGTTTTCATTTGTCTGCGCGGTCCCTCTTTCTACTAATACATCCATTAAGGAGCGCTGAGGCCTGCGCCAGGGGCATCCTGGTCTTTCATCTTTGCCCTTCACCATCCGGGCTCCAGACTTCACGGCCACTTGAGCACTCCTGTCAGCAGCTCAGGTCTGTAGCATGTGACAGACTGACACAAGGAAACCAAGCCTTAAGGATTTCTGACAGCTCCTTATAGAGTACAGTGGTGATAGGCTCCAGAGCCAGGCTTCTTGTTTAAATAACAAGCTCGAACAATGGAGCAGGAAGGAGGAGTTTCCTTCCTGTTCAGTTTCATAAATGTCCGAGCCATCATGTCTTGTTTGGTGGCTGGGATTTACATGTCCTGTTTCACAGGAAGGGGACACGTGTGTGTGGCAAGTCCTCCAATGCACAAAGGTGTGCCGTTCCAGTATCTAGTTTGTGGTTGACCCTGACTCTCTATTTTTTTTTAATTTTTTATTTTTTTGGTTTTTCAAGATAGGGTTTCACTCTAGCCCAGGCTGACCTAGAATTCACCATGTAGTCTCAGGGTGGCCTCGAACTCACAGTGCTGGGATTAAAGGCGTGCGCCACCACCCCGACCCAGCTGGCTCTGCTTGCTGTTCTCTTGGGTCTGTCACTGGTAGTGGGAATTCTACTTATCACCCTTCTTTGCCTTCATGACAATTAGAATGTGAAGCAGACAGTTCTGGAAACATTAATCACCCTATTCCATTCTTTCTTGGGTTTGTATAAACTCAGACTCAGCACTTTCTAACCTCTTTAAGATTTCATCTTCTCTTGGCATGTTTTATGACCCAGATTTTAGATTCAAGAAGACTGAGACATTTAAATGTTTGGTGGACTCTATTCAGCCCTGTAAAGTGATTCTGTTCTGGTTATGGTAGCACAGGGGAAATTTCTAGAATTTCCCAGCCATTTTCCTTCTATGATTTGAATGTGTCCCCCAAAGTTCCTTTGTTGGGGCAGCAACACGGAGCCCTGGCGTCTTTGAGAGGTGATTGGTTTGCGAGGGCAGGGATCTTGTGAACATCTAGATGGCTGGTGACTCACGAGTCGCCTCCTCATCCCGAGAGAGCTGGTTACAGAGATGATTCGGCCTGTCCCTCTCTTGCTAGAGCCCTCTTGTCATGTGATGCCTTCAACCACACCACGCTACAGCAAGAAGGAGCTCACTAGATGTGCTCCCTTGATCTTGGACTTCCCAGCCTCCAGATTGTTTTAAGTCAAATACGTTTTTAAAAATATTTTTTATTTTTATCTTTATTTATTTGAGAGAGAGAAAGAGAGAATGGCATGTAGAGAATGGGTGCACTCCAGCTGCTGCAAACGAACTCCAGACACATGTGCCACCTTGTGCAGCTGGCTTACGTGAGTCCTGGAGAATCGAATCTGGGTCCTTTGGCCTTTGCAGGCAAGCACCTTAACTGCTAAGCTATCGCTCCAACCCCCAAGTACTTTGTTGTTGTTGTTGTTGTTGTTGTTGTTGTTGTTGTTGTTGTTGTTGTTTTGAGGTAGGGTCTCTAGCCCAGGCTGATCTGGAATTCACTATGTAGTCTCAGGCTGGCCTCCAACTCACATTGATCCTTCTAAGCCACTACACCCAGCTCAAATGAACTTTTGTTGTTTATAAATTACCCAGCCTGTGGCATTCTGTTGCAGCAACAGAAAATCTAAGATGTCTGCACAATGTTGAAATTGCATCTTTGGATGCCCTCCAGCTGTCAGTGGCCTTCAACACTTGTGCTGTCCTCTCTGCTTCCTGAGCGTCCTCAACTACCTCCTGTGAGGCAAGCTGCGGGAGGGCCTCCCCTGTGAGCTGGCCCTCCAAGTCCACTGGCAGTGTGATCCCACTTGGCACCATTTTCAACTCTGAGAAGAACTGAATCATTTTTTCCTTTGTGGAGACAAATGGAAGTCCCCAAAGCCACCACTGGCATTGTTGGCAGTATTTGAAGGGACTTGAACACTTCAGTATATTGGTGTCCCAAGCTGTCCTTTTTTTCATGTGTATGTATGTGGTGTGTGTGCATGTATATATATTCATAGGTGTTTGGGCATGTGTGCATGTAAGTACATGTGTGTGTAGGCCAGAGGACAACATAGGGTGTCATCCTTAGGTATATATTCCACCTCTTTTTAAAAAATATATATTTTATTATTTATTTATTTATTTGAGAGATAGAAAGAGGCAGAGAGAGAGAATGGGCACACCAGGGCCTCTAGCTACTACAAACAAACTCCAGATGCGTGTGCCCCTTGTGCATCTGGCTTACGTGGGTCCTGGAGAGTCAAACTGGGATCCTTGGGCTTTGCAGCTAAGCCATCTCTCTCCAGCCCAGCCCACACCTCTGTTTTTTTTTTTTTTTTTGGCCAGTTAGGGTGACCTGGAACTTACTCTGTAGTCCTAGGCTGGCCTCAAACTCACATTGATTCTCCTAATTCTGCCTCCCAAGTGCTGGGATTAAAGGTATAAGCCACTATGCTTGGCTGAATTTTTTTTTTTATGGTCTACCTCTTTTTGAGACAGGATCTCTGATTGCTTGGAGCTTACTGGCAAGGCTAAATTGGCTGCTTAAAGAACAACCTTGAAGCCGAGCGTAGTGGCGCACGCCTTTCATCCCAGCACTTGGGAGGCAGACCTAGGAGGATTGCCATGAGTTCAAGGCCACCCTGAGACTACATAATGAATTCCAGGTCAACCTGAGCTAGAGTGAGACCCTACCTCAAAAAAAAAACAAAATAAATACATGAATAAAACAACCATGGATGCCTGCAATAAGAGACACTTAGACAAATTTTCCACTAAAGAAGGTATTTTGTTATGGAGGACATGCATTTATTTATTTATTTATTTATTTATTTATTTATTTATTTATTTATAAGAGAGGGAGAGAATGGGAATGCCAGGGTTTTCAGCCACTGCAAACAAACTCCAGATGCATGTGCCTTGTGCATCTGGATTACATGGGTTCCAGGGAGTCAAACCTGAGTCCTTTGGCTTTACAGACAAATGCTTTAACCACTAAGCATCTCTCCAGCCCAAAGGTTGTTTTTGTTTTTTGTTTTTTATCAAGCAAGTGTGGCTTGTAGCCAGAGAACACCAAACTCCACCTCATACTTAAAAATTCAGAGGGCTCTGGACAGTCTAGATGCATCTTTTATTATTTTTTAATATTTCATTTATTTATTTGCAAGCAGAAAAAGAGAAAGACAGTGTGTGTGTGTGTGTGTGTGACAGTGTCATTGGGTGAACCAGGGCCTCCTGCCACTGCAGACAAACTCCAGATACATGCACCACTCTGTGACTCTTGCTTTACGTGGGTACTGGGGTATCAAACTCTGTCTGGCCATCAGGTTTTGCAAGCCTCACTTTTAACTGCTGAGCCATCTCTCCAGACCCTAGATGCATCTTCTTTTTGTCCTTAACAAGACTGGGGACTGGCCCTTGAGTTTGGAATCCAAGGCGCAGAAACCAAGTGATCAGGGCCAGCAATTGAATGTGGGCATGAAGTACAGAGAAGGATGCCATTGCTGGGCCCACCAAGATACCACTGCTGTAGGGCTGGAGTCCTGGGAGGGATTAGATCTTCATAAAGATGCAGGAGACCCTAGGCCCAGCCTATGAACTCCAACTTCAGAACCTTGTCCAGACTAGGAAGGGGAAGGGGAGATGAAGAAGACCCTCTTCACACAGGGGCTAAGAGAGTATTAGGAGAGAGGTTGAAAAAGGGTAAGGGGGGCTGGAGAGATGGCTTAGCGGTTAAGGTGCCTGCCTCCTAAGCCTAAGAACGCTGGTTCCAATCTCTAGCGGTTCCAATCTCCAGGTCCCACGTTTAGCCAGATGCAAAATGACGCAAGGGCGCAATGCCGCACTTGCCCACGAGGGGGCGCACACATCTGGATTTCGTTCACAGCAGCTGAGAGACTGCTGGCGCACCCATCTCTATCTGTCTCCCTCTCTCTGTGTGTCTGTCTCTCTCTCCAAAAATAAAAAGAAATATTTAAAAAATATTTTTAAAAAAGGGTAAGGGGGCTGGAGACATGGCTTAGTGGTTAAGGTGCTTGTCTGCAAAGTCTAAGAACCCATGTTTGACTCCCCAGATCCCACGTAAGCCAGACGCACAAGATGATGCATGGGCAAGGCCACACATGTGCACATGGTGGTGCACATGTCTGGAATTTGATTACAGTGGCTGGAAGCCCTGTCATGCCAACTCACTCTCTCTTTCTCTCTCTCTCTCTCTCTCTCACACACACACACACACACATATAAAGAAAGGCCAGTCTGTCACGCTTGCCTCAAAATTAAATAAAAGGGTAAGGGAGGCTGCAGAGATGGCTTAGTAGTTACGGGACTTGCCGGCAAAGCCAAAAGATCTAGGTTTGATACCACAATGCTCATGAAAATCAGGATGTACAAGGTGGCACATGTGTGTGGAGTTTGTTTGCAGTGGCTAGAGGCCCTGGTGCAACCATATACTCCTCCCTCTCTCTCTCTCTCTCTCTCTCTCTCTTTCTCGCAAATAAATAGAATTTTTAAAAAAATGGTAAGGGAGGCCGGGCGTGATGGCGCACACCGTTACTCCCACAGCAGGCAAGGGGTGTCCCTGTTGCTTATGAGCCAGTCCCTCGCTAACTACCAATCAGGAAAGAAAAAACAAAAGCTACCTTGCTGCTGACCAATGGGAAGCAAGTCTCTGAACTCCCTCCCCCACCCAGAGCCTCTAGAGGCACCTTCAGGACCCTGAGGATCAGCTCTGCCTCCAGCCAGGAGCCGGAGCTAGCAGGACGCAGGCCAGAAAGAGCCTCAGTGTCCAACTTCCAGGCTAAAATGCAATTCTTGATATTCTGTCTCATTAAAATCTCAACGAAATGTAATTCCAGGAAAGAAATGACTTGGAGCTTTAGAAATGGCTTCTCACATACTGTATGACTTATTTTACTCATCACTGACCAAACACCTGACAAGAAGCGGCTTGGGGAAGGAAAGGGTTTACTCTGGCTTACAGTTTCTACGGGATACCTTCCGCAGTGGTGAGGACTCTCCAGGAGCATGAGGCAGAGATGACCACAGAACAGCCAGGGCCAGGGAGAAAGAACGCAAGCAGGAAGCGGGGCCAGGCTGTCAGACCTGCTCTTTGAGACCCACTCTCTCCAGCAAGGCTCCACTTCCTAAAGAGCCTACAATTTTCCCAAGCAGTCTCACCTGCTGGGGACCAGGTGTTCAAAAACATGAGCCTATGGAGAGATGGCATAGCAGTTTAGGCGTTTGCCTGCAAAGCCAAAGGATCCCGGTTTGACTCTCCAGGACCCACGTAAGCCAGTTGCACAAGGGGCACATGCATCTGGAGTTTTTTTACAGTGGCTAGAGGCCCTGGCATGCCCATTCTCTCTCTCTCTCTCTCTCTCTCTCTCTCTCTCTGTCTCTCAAATAAATAAATAAAATATATTTAAAAAATGAGTTTTGGGGGGACATTTGACATTCTGACCACAGCTCATACTTTACTACTTGACTTTACAGTTTAAGTGTAAAATAATGTGCTTTCTCCCTAAATGATATTCTAGCATAGTACTCTTAAATATCTTTTCCCACACAACTAAGCTTGTTACAGAGTATTGGCTCTGAGTTTGTGATTATGGCCTATCGAAAATCGTCATGAGGCCAGGAATGGTGGCGCACGCTTTAATCCCAGCAATCGGGAGGCTGGGAGGATCACTGTGAGTTCGAAGCCACCCTGAGACTACATAGTGAATTCCAGGTCAGCCTGGGTTAGAGCGAGATCCTACCTTGAAAAATCAAAAAAAAACAAAAAATTCTTCATGAGTTTTAAGATGTTAGCTATCACTTCAGTGGTGGTCTCCAGGTACACTTAGCCTCAATTCACTCATTCTAAATCACTTGTTACACTCAAATTTTACAGGGAAAAGGGGGGGGGTCTTTTTCATTACACTGTCTTTCCCCCAGTATAGCACAGAGACTGAAATGACCACAAGACATATCCATACCCCTGCTGCAAGGGACCAAAGCACAGAACGGTTAGAAAAAAGTTCCTTCAAGCTGAACATGGTGGTGCGCACCTTTAATCCCAGGCAGAGGGAGGAGGATCACTGTGAGTTCAAGGCCAGCCTGGGACTAGAGTGAGTCCCAGGCCAGTCTGAGCTAGACTTGAGACCCTACCTCCAAAACAAAACAAAACAAAGAAAGAAGTTCCTTCAGAGACTTAATCCTAAGAGGGAAAATTATTAAGATGAGATTGCCCTAACTGGAATAGTAGATACAATCAAGGTGGCAGAAATTTCTTACGTATATCCTTCCACTAGGTGGCGCTATGACATACCGGCTGACCTTAGCTCTGATGGGAAATCTCGTATTTCACCTTTTCCTCAGGCATAGTGGCTCTTCTCTTTTCCTCTTTAGATGCTTCAAGTGCTCTTAATAGATTCCATGCGCCAATCCAGTGATACACAAGGCCAGCCAGATGACACAGCATCCCAAGTCCCTCAAGACTGAGAAGAGACAAGGGGAAGTTGTAATTCAGGCCTGTAAGAAACGCCCTGCTGGGAATGAACGTGGCTCCTAGCTCCTGCTCAGTGGGCCAGGGCTAGATCTCCATATGCATACTTCTTGGGGCTTGTTTTCTCTTTCCTCTACGTTATAACATTGCTGTGGGCAAAATGGAGACAGATTGAGAACTTCTTTCTTCCCAGTTTTACCGAAAACTGTAAAAAAAAATCACATTATATAGTATGTTTATATTATATGTATATATTATGTCATTGATCCTCTTAATGTGTGTTTAAACCCAGAACCAGGCCTTACTTCTGGAAGTTACAGTGATAAGTAGAGGCGAACAAAAACGGGTATTTTCTTTTTAAAGATTTTATTTTTATTTATTTATTAGAGACAGAAGGAAAGAGAGAGAGAGAGAGTGAGAATGGGCACACCAGGGCCTCTAGCCACTCCAAACAAACTCCAAATGCGTGTGCCACCTTGTGCATCTAGCTTACGTGGGACCTGGAGAATGGAACTGGGGTCCTTAGGCTTCGCAGGCAAACGCCTTAACCGCTAAGCCATCCCTCCAGCCGAAAATGGGTATTTTCAAAGTCTAATATATTCCTGTGTATTCTTAAGCAGTTGGTCATGGGTCAGGGTCTGGAAAGCACCCACGGTGATTCCAAGTTTGTGTGACCTGTGACACATGGAGATTAGTACACATACAGACTGTTTACTAAGAAAGCATTCCTGAGATTGGCAGCAGACCAGAGAGCTGAAGGTTAGGAGCTCAGAATGGAATGGCCCACAAAAGTCACGAACCTGTGAGGGTTATCTCACATGGCAGTCACTTCCCCTGTGTTTGTACATCATGGCTTTTTTTTTTTTTTTTTTTTTCAGAGAAGGGTCCCTAGCCCAGGTTGACCTGGAATTCACTATGTAGTCTCAGGCTGGCCTCAAATTCACAGCGATCCTCCTACCTCTGCCTCCCAAGTGCTGGGTTAAAGACGTGCGCCACCACGCCCGGCCATCATGGCTTTTCTCTGTATCATCCATGCAGCCCTGCTGGGGAAGGATTCCCGTCTTCTGACAACTGGTTTCTGGTTTCATGTTGTAATGAGGTGCACTGGGTTCAGGAAAGTCCTTGAACCCTAGGTTCATTTTTTTTTTTTTCGAGGTAGCATCTCACTCTAGCTCAGCCTGACCTGGAATGCACTATATGGTCTCAGGATGGCCTTGAACTCACGGTGATCCTCCTACCTCTGACTCCCAAGTGCTGGGATTAAAGGCGTGTGCCACCATGCCTGGCTTTCGTTTCTAATTTTAATCAAAGAATTGAATTTAAAAAGATGGGGAAGGATAATTATTAAATTATATTTATTGAGGGAAGTACAGAGCCAAGGAAAGACACCCATGCAGCTAGAGATTCCACATGGAGGGCCTGGGAAAACTATAGAAAGAAAAAAGTGAAAAGAAAGTTCAGGGGCTGGAGAAATGGCTTTGTGGTTAAGGCGTTTGCCTGCAAAACCAAATAACCTAGGTTCAATTCCCCAGAACCCACATAAGCCAGATGCACAAGGTGGCACATGTGTCTGGAGTCTTGCCTGGCTCTTTATGGCATCCCTCATAAATATAATTCTCTAATTCTCCTCTCTGCCATCTCCCTTTAAAATTAAAAATGATTTTTTTTAATTAAAAAAAAGAACATTAAGCCAGGTGTGGTGTCACATGCCTTTAATCCCAGCACTTGGGAGACAGAGGTAGGAGGATCTCCATGAGTTCGAGGCCACCTGAGACTAGAGTGAACTACAGGTCAGCCTGAGCTAGAGTGAAACCCTACCACAAAAATTCAAAAAAGAAAGAAAGAAAGTTAGTTCAAAGAGCTCCTGCCATGTGGGGATCTAGACGGGATAAAGAGTCTGTGTAGAGAGTAAGGACTGGGAGACTCTTGCCTCCGCCTCCGCCTGGGCTGAGCAAGGGGAAAGTCAACAGCTGGAAGTTTCCAAGTGGTCAGGCACATCAGAGAGCACAAAGGGATTATGACCTTATGGTGGTGAGCCCTGCCTTCTGGCTCAGGTGAACCAGAGAGACAGCTGGTTGGTTAGGGCTGGGGGTTGTTTCAGGAAGAGGCTAGCCCTGACACTAATTTCGGGGGCTGAACTTGACCAACCACAGTTTCCTAGGAAAAACCTCCCTACCAGGAGGGGCCCAAGTTATTGGTGAAAAAACAGGTCTAGGGAACTAGACAAGAGATGAGAAGTCAGATCATCCTTTTGATCTGTAGCAAGTGCAGATTTTTCTCTTTTTACTTTCAGGGGCCCAGTCACCCCAACTACCTACTCCCTCTCATTATGACACTTTTGCTGCTTTCCCCCTTCCTACTCTCCTGCCACACACTGTGTGTGTTGCTTTGTTTTGCTTCTGTGAGATTGAACTCACAGCAATCCTACTGCTTCAGCCTCCCATGTGATGCATTTAGTGCACACACGTGGCACTTTTTTTATTATTCTTTTTAAAATTATTTTTTAAGATTTATTTTTATTTACTTATTAGAGACAGAGAGAAGGGGGGAGAGAGAGAGAGAGAGTGGGCATGCAGGGACCTCTAGCCACTGCAAAGGAATTCCAGATGCATACACCATCATGTGCATCTGGCTTACATGGGACCTGGAGAATTGAACATGGGTCCTTAGACTTTGCAGGCAAGCAATTTAACCACTAAGCTGTTGCACCCCACGTTGGGCACCCGTTGCCGGTGCTTTTTTCCCTCCACCACCGGCAGGTAGAGCGGAAGAGAGAGAGAACCAGGCCAGCCGCTTCTCTCGAGGCTGAGCGAGAAGGCGGGTGTCGGCGACTCAAACCCCTCCCCCCCCAAAACACCAGGGAGAAAAACCACATTGAATCACGGAGACCGGCTAAGGCGGGAATCTCTCCGTTTATTGTCATGGGGAGGTATTTATATATTTTGAGGGAGGGGGCGGGAAGAGAGGATGAGAGAAAGGTATAAGGGCCAGTAGTATTTCACCACGTCAACAGCAGCTGGGCAGAGGCAGTTTCAGCTTAGGTGCTGAGTCACTTCAAGGACAGGTCACCAAACTCTACTCAGGCTCTGGAAGCTCGACTAGGCCTCACTGGGAGTAGGCCAAGACTGCCTGGGCTAACCACTCGGCTTCACACCGGGCAGGGCCCAACACTAAGCCATCCCTCCAGCAGGGTTTTTATCAGGGAAACTTAGCATCAGTCTTTACAGGCAGCCAATATTGGAGGGTAAGACAGAGACAGATTGAACAAATCATGAAACAACCGTGCTGTGGGGTGCGCAGTCATTAGGGAGAAGAAGTTGTTTCTAAATGCACTCACTCTAAAAGCTGTCTCCGAGGTATATTTAAGTGACTTGCAAGGTGATTGTCCCATCGTTAAACCATTTAAACATTTTTATATGACCCACTTTCATGTGTTTGTATAATAGATCAAATAATAGAATTAATAATATTGTTGTGGCTCAAACATGGAATGTCCCCCCCCTCATGTTCATAGATTGGCTTGGGTGCCCACTGATGGGCTTTTAAGAAGTGATTACAGGGCTGGAGAGATGGCTTAGTGGTTAAGGCGCCTGCCTGCTAAGCCTAAGAACACTGGTTCTAATGTCCAGCGGTTCCAATCTCCAGGTCCCACATTTATTCAGATGCAAAGTGAGGCAAGGGCACAATGCCGCACTTGACCACAAGGGGGCGCACACATCTGGATTTCGTTCACAGCAGCTGAGACACTGCTGGCGCGCCCATTTCTGTCTCCCTCTCCCTCTCTGTCTATCTGTCTCTGTCTCTCTCCAAATAAATAAAAATTTTTAAAAAGTTTAAAAAAAAAAGAAGTGATTACAACCTGAGGTTTCTGAACTGACCAATGGATGAATCCACAGGTGGACTTGTGTATGATGGCTTTACTGGGAGGGATGAAAAGTAGGAGGTGGGGCCTAGTTTGAGAAAGTGTGTCAGTAAGAGGATGGTTTTAAAGGAGGTACCTTGGGGCTGGAGAGATGGCTGAGCGGTTAAAGCACTGGCCTGCGAAGCCTAAGGACTCATGTTCGACTCTCCAGATCCCACATAAGCCAGATGCACAAAGGTGAGGCAAGTCCAAGGTTGCACATGCCCACTAGGTGGCACAAGCCTCTTAGTTTGAGTGCAGTGGCTGAGGCCCTGGTATGTCAATTCCTTCTGTCTCGCAAATAAAAATAAAAATAAAGAATAAAGAAGTACCTTGTGTTTTCTCTTGACCTTTCTCTCCACACCCTCCACCACCATGATGCCCAGCCTCACGCAGTCATGGAAACAGCTGACTATGAATGAAACCTCTAAAACCTTGGCCCAAAATGAATAATTCCTCCCTTTAAGTTCTTTCAGGTATTTGGGTCACAGCATCAGAAAGCTAGCTCAGTATTAGTCCTTTGGGCTTTATTTCTTGCAAATATCTTCTCCTATTTTGTGGCTTATATCCTCACTTTCTTTGTTTTATTTTTATCTATTTTATATTTTTTTCTCACTTTCTTTAAGCTGTGTTTTGATGGATGGTACTTAACTTTAATGCAATACCATTTTCTTTTTTTTTTTTTTTGTAAGCAATTGCTTTTGGACTTGTCTAAGAGAGAGGGAGATTTTTGACTTTTCTAAGGAGAGCAGTCAGGAGCCAACCTTATAGGCCAGCGCTGAGATCTGCTGGCGTCTGCTCCTCAAGCCTCTGCTGGCCTCAGAGAAGTCCATTCCTTCATTCCAGACCGGGTTCCAGGTACATGAAACACCAGTGGGCGGAAAGAGAGGATAAAAAAGAAAGGAAGCTAGGGGCTAATGGAACTGACATTCCAGTAAGGAAATAAAACAGAAAATGCCACACATGGTATGTTTATTAAGTTACTTTACTCTCTGCTGTGACCAAATACCAGACAATAAGCAGTGAAGGAAGGAAGGGCTTATTTTTGTTTATTTTTATTTATTTATTTATTTATTTATTTATTTATTTATTTATTTATTTATTTATTTATATAAGAGCGACAGAGAGAGAGAGAGAGAGAGAGAGAATGGGTGCACCAGGGCCTCCAGACACTGAAATGAACTCCAGATACATGCGCCACCTTGAGATGCATCTGGCTGGGCAAGGGGTGAAAAGTCTCTGGGGCAGGATCAGCTGGGGATTTGAGGGACGACACTGAGTGCAGGGGGTAGGAGGGGAGAGATCAAAGGGGAGCAGTGTGGATGGAGAGAAGTAGAGGGTGGGAGCTCATGGGCTCCTCTAAGAACTTTGGCTTTCACGCTAAGTGTCACAGGAAGCTGTCGCAAAGTGCTCTTTGGAAGAGTGATGTGACTATTCCGGTATCTATGTTCTGTGTCTGTGGGATGCGGGTCCGTGTGCATGTGTGTGTGCAGAGGCCAGAGAATAATCTTGCATGTCATTCCTCAGGAACATCACCATTTTTTTTAAAAGATTTATTTTTATTTATTTATTTATTAGAGGCAGAGAGAGGGAAAGAGAAAGAAGAGTGAGAATGGGTGGGCCAGGGCCTCTAACCACTGCAAACAAACTCCAGACGCATGCACCCCCTTGGGCATCTGGCTTACGTGGGACCTGGAGAATCGAACCTGGATCCTTAGATTTTGCAGGCAAACACCTTAACCGCTAAGCTATCTCTCCAGCCTTGCATCACCATTTTTAAATTTCTTTTTTTGTTTGTATTTTTGGTTATTCGAGGCAGGGTCTTGCTCTAGCCCAGACTGACCTGGAATTCACTGTATAGTCTCAGGGTGGCCTTGAACTCAAGGCAATCCTCTTACCTCTGTCTCCCAAGTGCTGGGATTAAGGCGTGTGCCACCACACCTAGCCTCTCATCCACCATTTTTGAGACAGGATCTCTCACTAGTTTAGAATTCACCAAGTAATCTAAACTGGCTGGCCAATGAGCTCCAGGGATCTGCCTGCCCCCATTTCCCCAGCTAGGATTATAAGTACATGCCAGCAGAACCAGTGGATATTTGTTAAACTTTTTCTATTAAAATTTTTTTGCTTCTCTGTGTATGTGTGTGTGTGTGTGTGTGTGTGTGTGTGTGTGTGTGTGTGTGTCCTTGTGGCATCCCATATGCCACTGGGTCACTTGCCTATGGTGGCCAAAGTAGACATCAGGTGTCCAGCTCTGCAGATCTTGTGCCTCTGTTCCCCTGAGGGACTGGGGTTGTAGGTGTGCATGGCCATGCTCAGCTGTTTTATGTTGGATCTTTCTGGAGCTTTGAACTCAGGGTTCTCAAGTTTCCTCAGGCCTTCATACTTATGCAGAAAGCAACCTAACCCCTGAGCCATCTCTTCAGCCTGTTTCTTCGATTTTTTATTGTTTGGTTTTATATGTGTGTGTGCATATGTGAGTGTGTATGATGTGTGCGTGGATGGGCGCATGTGTGCCAGGGTGCACGTGTGACGCTCAGAGGACAACCTAGAGGTGCTCCTTCTCTCCATCCACCGTCCTGTGAGACAGGGTCTCTCTTGCTACTCCCGTTTGCAAGCTTCCAGATTCTCCTGGCTCTGCTTCCTGTTGCTTAGGCTCCTTGGGATTATACCACTGCTCAGGTTGGCAGGCTTGCAAGCAAGTACCTTTAACTGGTGACCCATCTTCCTGACCCCTAGAGCCTGCTTCTGAAAAAAATGTGGGGGGTGGCCACATCTGGGGAGATGGCCTAGTGGTTAAGACACTTTCCTAAGGACCCGTCTACTCCCAGATCCCACATTAGTCAGACACACAAAGGTGAGGCAAGCACAAGGTCGCACATGCCCACTAGGTGGTGCAAGCATCTATAGTTCCATTGCAGTGGTTGAGACCCTGGTGCACCCATTCTCTCTCTTTCTCTCTCTCACCACTCTCTCTAAAAAAAATAATTTTTGTTTATTTTTATTTAGTTATTTGAGAGAGACAGAGAAAGAGGCAGAGAGAGAGAGAGAGAGAGAATGGGTGCACCAGGGCCTCCAGCCACTGCAAACGAACTCCAGATGCATGCGCACCCTTGTGCATCTGGCTTACGTGGGTCCTGGGGAATCGAGCCTCAAACCAGGATCCTTAGTCTTCACAGGCAAGCACTTAACTCTAAGCCATGTCTCCAGCCCATAGTTGTTTCTGGGGATCAAACTCGGGTCTTAGCCCAGCGTGGTGGCGCACGCCTTTAATCCCAGCACTGGGGAGGCAGGGGTAGAAGGATTGCCATGAGTTCGAGGCCACCCTGAGACTACATAGCTAATTCCAGGTCAGCCTGGACCAGAGTGAGACCCTACCTTGAAAAACCAAATAAATAAATAAATAAATAAATAAATAAATAAATAAATAAATAAATAAACAAATAAATAAACAAACTCAGGTCTTCATGCCTGCAAGGCAAGCACGTTACTAATTAAGCTGTCTCCCTAGCCTCCAGACTGATATTTCAAAGTATTATTTCGCTTTGGACTTGAACATGGGTTGCTGAGGCAAAAGTGATAGCATAGCCAGGCTTTGCAATGATAGGATGAGAGGGTGCCCCGAGCAGAGAAGAGACTGCTTGTCTGGAGAGCCTTTGGAGACAGGGCTAGTAGGATTTGGAATAGATCTTGGGGTTCAAGGTCAGAGTCAAGCAGCAGGAAGGACTCTGGAGATGGAGAGAAGAGGACATGGCTGCCCACCCCACCTCTGAATGGGCCTTAATTTAAGAGGCAGATTTCTTTGCTGGCTGTAGGGTTGAGGTGGGAGAGGGAAGGGGGAGGTGCAGAATGTGTGGTAGCTATGGAGGTGATGGAGAAAGAAGCAAGACCTGGGAGGTCACAGCACGACTGGGGGTTTGTCTGTCAATTCAGGCTCCTGCCACAAAGCACCGCAGACACATGCCTTGTCACTGGTCTGGAATCGGATAAGTGCAAGGCCTTGAGCTCCTGGTGGTGGCCCACTTCCTGGTTGGTAGAGGGCCATCTTTTCCCTTGTCCTTACATAGTACAGGTTGAGTCATTTCTCACTCTTCCTCCTTTATTTTATTTATTTATTTACTTATTTGGTTTTTCAAAGTAGAGTCTCACGCTGGCCCAGGCTGACCTGGAATTCACTATGGAGTCTCAGGGTGGCCGTGAACTCAAGACGATCCTCCTACCTCTGCCTCCCTAGTGCTGGGATTAAAGCCATGCGCCACCACGCCAGGCTTTTTGTTTAGTTATTTATTTATGTATTTATTTATTTGCAAGGAAAAGAGAGAGAGACAGGGCTTCCAGCCACTGCAAATGAATTAGAGGTGTGTGTGTCACTTTGTACATCTGGCTTTCCGTGGGTACTGGGGAATTGAACACACGTCGCTAGCTTTTGCAGGCAAGTGTTTTACTTGCTGAGCCATCTCTCCAACCCAATCATTTAAAAAATATTTTATATTTATTTATTTGAGAGAGAGAGAGAAGGGGTAGAGGAGGGAAAGATATAAAGAGAGAATGGGCGTGCCAGGGCCTTCAGCCACTGCAAACGAACTCCACACACATGTGCCACCTTGTGCAGCTAGCTTACATGGGTCCTGGGAATCAAACCTGGTCCTCTGGCTTTGCAGGCAAATGCCTTAACTGCTAAGCCATTTCTCCAGGCCCCTCCTTTTTTTAAATATTTTTTTTTCTTTTTTGTTTTTTCTAGCTCTGGCTGAACTGGAATTCACTATGCAGTCTCAGGGTGGCCTTGAACTCACGGCAATCCTCCTACCTCTGCCTCCTGAGTGCTGGGATTAAAGGCGTGTGCTACCACACCTGGCCCTCCTTTTTACTTAAATTAAAATTTTTAAATTTATTTATGTGTGTGTGTGCGTCTCTTGTTGCTGCAAATGAACACCCATCTGTCTTTACATGGGTGGCTGAGGAATTGAACCCAAGCCACAGGCTTTCCAAACAAGTACCTTTAACTGCTGAACCATCTCCCCAGTCCCCCTTCCTCCTCTCATATAACTAACTCTGAGTCCCACCAGGAAGGTCTTCTCTAAAGACCCCATCCAACACCAATCACCCTGGAAGGCCCCACCTCAAGACCACTTCCCACTGAACTTTTGGGCTTCAGCATAAAAACAGGGGGACCCCGTCAGTTCACATGGCATCCTTCGTGACTAATGCTGTGGGAGTTTGGAGGCTTTTCTCTGAATGTCCCTTCTTCTCTAGCCTCTGGCAGACCAGTGGCTACTTCAAGTAAAGCAGCTGTCCACTTCAGGCCCATCCTTAGCCTTCTCCCAAAAAAGTGGGCGGCTCTCCAGCCCCAGCACCCGGAATGTACCTGATTTTATCCGGTCTTGGAAACCCAAGGAGCAAGGAAAGGCCGGGCAAGGCTTGCAGCTCCCCGCCTCCTCTGTGGTGCTGAGCTGGCTCTGGGCACACAGGAGCCTCATAAATACCAACAACTGGAGGAGCCAAACGTCCTCAGCCAACCCTGAGCCACCTGGGCAAGTTGCTGGCATACCTCTGCGAGAACAGTGAGGCTAGCTGGCCTGCGTCCTGGAGCATGGGTCCTGCCAAATACCAAGCCGCCTCTCCATAGAAAAGCTCCCAGTTCTGTCTCCTAACCCTTCCCCGTTTCAGCTGCATCTTTGAGACAAGGTGGTCAGAGCTGGCAGAAACCAGGTGTCTGGAAATGAGGGTTGAACCAGTTTAAAAAAAATTTTTTTTTCCTTCTAGATGACTGTTGTCTGTGAATATGACTCTTGTCTTGCACAAGGTTTTCTGCATGGAGGGGACAACTGGAAAGTCAACAGGGAAGCAAAATGATGATGTTGGCCACATTGTTTTCAGGACTATCCCTAACCCCTGTTGTGCGCCTCTTCCACATCGAGTTCTCTCTACCTCCACCCCTGCCCTGTGCTCACATGTCCCAGGGCTGTTCCTAAGCAAGGTCTCTGCTGTACACTCCCTCCCAACACCCCCTGCCCACCCCCAGCCAGGAATTTGTTTCCCTTTCTCCCTGACCTGCCCACTTCCTGTCTCTTCTCAACTTCCTCCACATCCAGCTCCCACCACCCTCTAGCCCCTCTGGTCTCTAATCACTCTGTGGTGCCTGGTATTTTGCACCAAATCCATCTTGCTTTTTCTTGTTTATTTGTGGTTTTTTTTTTTGTTGTTTGTTTGTTTTTGTTTTTTCGAGGTAGGGTTTCACTCTAGCCCAGGCTGACCTAGAATTCACTATGTAGTCTCAGGGTGACCTCGAACTCAGAGCAATCCTACTACCTCTGCCTCCCGAGTGCTTGGATTAAAGGTGTGTACCACCACGCCTTTTTTGTTTGTTTGTTTGTTTGTTTGTTTTTAAACATCTTTGTGAGTAATCTTCTCTCATATCAGAATACCAGTCCTTGAGGACTTTCAAGTGTTTTTCCTCTTTAGTACCATCTGCCTCCTCCTCTTCTATGCACAGACGCAACCAGATGCACGTGTGAACAGAGAACCCAGGCATTCTGAGTTCTTGGGGGAACCACGAAAAGACCAGTCATCCACTGGGAGGAAATCTTTCCAAAAACACATACCCGAGAAAGGACTTAACGTTATCCACTACTTTCTCAAAGCTGTGAACAGATACCTGACCAGAAACAACTTAAGAGAGGAAGAAGGGTTAATTCTGGCTTGCAGTTTGAAGGGATACAGTCAATTACAGGGAGGCACAGTCATGGTGGCAGAAGCAAGAAGTCAGCTTGTCACACTGCAGCAAGAGTCAGAAGCAGAGGACAAACAGGAAGTGGGGCCAGGCTTGACAACCTCCAGGCCCACACCTACTAATCCATTTCTTTCAGCAAGGCTCCACCTCCTAAGGTTCCACAGCCTTCCCAAACAGTGCCATGAGCTGGGAATCAAGTGTTCAAACACATGAGCCTATGAGGGACATTTTATATTCAAGCCATAATGACTTGTGCCCAAACTATACAAAGAACTCTTATTACTCAATACCAATTTAAAAAATGGGCAAAAGTTGTGAACAGACACCTCACCAAGGAAGTATATAGAAGAAAAACAACCACACGAAGAAGATACTCCGTGTCACGTGTTATTAGGGAATTACAAATTATGGTGACAATGAGATATCATTGCACAACTGTTAAAATGGCCAAAGTCCACAACACTGATTGCTCTCCTCTCTTCCTCTCTCTTCCCCTCCTCTCCCCTCCCTCCTTTCAACTTCCTTCCTCTCTGCTCCCTTTTCTCTCTTCTCCTCCCCTCTCCTTCCTTCTCCTCTTTTCCCCTCTCCTTCCTTCTCCTCTTTTCCCCCTTTCCTTCCTTCTCCTCTTTTCCCCTCTCCTCCCTTCCCTCCTTTCCCCCTCTTCCTTTCTCCTCCCTTTTCCTCTCCTCTTCTCTTCCCCTCCCCTCCCTTCTTCTCTCCTCCCCTACTTTCCCTTCTCCTCTCCTCTCCTCTCCTCTCCTCTCCTGTCCTCTCCTCTCCTCTCCTCTCTCCTTCTCTTCACTCTCTTCTCCAGCAACTGGATTCTCTTCCTGTGAAGATGGGAAGGCAAAGTGGCAGTGTACCTTAGAAAGATGGTTTGGCATTTTCTCACAAAACTAAACAGTCCTACCATAAACTCGAGCATCTGCACTCCTTGGTATTTTCCCAAAGGAATCAAACACTTATGTCCACTTGGAGTGGTTATAGCAGCATAATTTATAATCACTCACACTTGGAAATAAGCAAATGATTTTCAATAAGTGAATGGGTAGAGATTCTGGCACAGCCACATAATAATAAAACCAGAAATCTATAAAAAGGCATGAAGAAAACTTACTTAAGGACTGGAGACGGCTTAGTGGTTAAGGCATTTGCCTACAAAGCCGAAGGGCCCAGGTTTGATTCCCCAGAGCCCACAGATGCACATGGTGGTGTGTGCGTCTGGCGTTCATCGGCAGTGGCTGGAGGCCTTGATGCTCGCTCTCTCTCAAATAAATAAATAATATAAATGGGCTGGATAGATGGCTTAGCAGTTAAAGCACTTGCCTGTGAAGCCCAAGGACCCATGTTCAACTCCCCAGGAGACAGACAGAGAGAATGGTTGCACCAGGGCCTCCATCCACAACAAACAAACTCCTAATGCATGCGCCACTTTGTGTGGGTACTGGGGAATCAAACCTGCGTTGTTAGGCTTTGCATGCAAGCACCTTAACCACTGAGCCATCTTTCCAGCCCCTGAGGAGGCATTTTAAGGCAGTGAAACTCTTCTGTATGAAACTCTAATGATAAATGATGGATACACTATATATTTGTCCAAGTCCACAGAATGGACAGGACTAAGCATAAGCCCTAATTCAAAGTATAGACTTTGGCTAACAGCGTACTGACATTGGTTCATCAATTATGGCAGATATAGCATGCCAGTACCTGATGTTAGTAGGAGAGGGTACACTGACTAAAGGAGGTGTATGGGTGTTCTTTGTACTTTCTGCCCATTTTTTCTGTAGTCCTAGAACTATGCTAAAAAATTTTAGAAGAATAAGAATGGAGAGATTGCTCAGTAGTTAAAGGCACTTGCTTGCAAAGCCTTCTGGGCGCTGGTGCAAGTCCCCAGCCACCCATGTAAAGGCAGATAGATGTTTGTTTGCAGTGGCAAGAAACACTGGTGCAATCACATGCGTGCACATGTGAACACACACACAAATAAATAAAAATCTCAAAAGAAAGCTGGGTGCAGTGGTACATGCCTTTGATACCAGCACTCTGGAAGCAGAGGTAGGAGGATCACTGTGAGTTCAAGAGCACCTTGGATTACAGAGCAAGTTCCAATTCAGCCTGGGCTACAGTGAAACCCTGCTTCAAAAAAAAAAAAAAAGTTCAGGCTGGAGAGATGGCTTAGTGGTTAAGGCAATTGCCTGCAGAGCCAAAGGACCTCAGTTCAATTCCGCAGTACCCTCGTAAGCCAGATGCACAAGGTGGTGCATGCATCTGGAGTTCGTTTGCAGTGGCTGGAGGCCTGGCACACCCATTTTCTCTCTCTTTTTTTCTCTATATGCCTCTTTCTCTCTCTCAAATAAATAATTTAAATTAAATATTTTTTAAAATTCAAGTGAATCATAATTAGAAAAACACTGTAAATTTGAGGTGAATCTATGCTTAATCAATCAGATGCACGTAAATGACTTTTAAACCATCCTGCACTTGCTATATGTCAGATAGTGACTCAAAGAACTTTACATGTGTAAACTCATCTTAACATTGTAGCAATCCCATGAAATACCTCCCCACTTTACAGATGAGGGAACCAAGCCCCACCCCAGAGGTTAAATGGCTGCTAAGTGTGAGACTCAACTCCAAGCAGTGTGGTGCAGGCCACTGTGCTCTTGACCATACATTGTTCTATGCTGCCCTTCCCCAGACTTTATTATTTTTTTCTAAAGGATCTAAAGAGAGAGAAAAACTAATTTATCAGTCTACTTTATTATGGGATAATTCGCTAAAAATGAAATCACCCATTATACGTGTATTAGTTACTTTTCTTGTTGCTGGGATAGATAAATGCCTGACCAGAAGCAGTTTCAGGGAGGAAGGTCCATACAGTTTACCATGCTGGGAAGGCATGGTGGCAGGAGCTTGAGGCAGCTGGTAACATTGCATCCACAGTGAGGAAGCAGAGAGGGATGAATGCTGGGGCTCAGATCACTTTCTCCTTTCTATTCAGTCCTTCATCACAGCCCATAGAATGGTGCCCTCCACAGTTAGGGTCAGTCCTCCCACCTCAATTAATGTGATCTAGAAATTCTTTCACAGATATGCCCGGAGACTTGCCTCCCCTGGAGATTCTAAATCCTTTGAAGTTAATAACCAATATTTAACAATCATGGTAAGTGTCCAGTTTTTTTTTTTTTTTTGAGTTTTGGACAAATGCATTTGCAATGAAAACACCACCACACAACATTTTCATCACCTTAGAAATTCCCCCACACTCCTTCCCAGCCCACCCAACCCGCACCTTCAGCCTCAGGCCATGGTGCTGACTTTGCTAGTTCCTTATGAATGGAAGCATGTAAGATGTTACCCTTGTGTGAGTGGTTTATTCTCCCCAATGTATTGTTTTTTATTTGAGAGAGACAGAGAGAGATAGAGAATGGGTACGCCAGCAGCCTCTCAGCAGCTGTGAACGAATTCCAGACACGTGCGCCCCCTTGTGGGCAAGTGTGGCATTGCACCCTTGCATCACTTTTTGTGTCTGGCTAAACATGGGACCTGGAGATTGGAACCGGTATTCTTAGGCTTGGCAGGCAGGCGTCTTAACCGCCAAGCCATCTCTCCAGCCACCCCCCCACCCAATGTATTTTTAAGATTTAGTCATTCTGGGTCAGTAGTTTGTTCCTTCTAAAAAGTCAAGTTTTGTATTTGCTCTCTCTCTCTCTCTCTCTCTCTCTCTCTCTCTTTTTGTTTGTTTGTTTTTTCGAGATAGGGTTTCACTCTAGCTTAGGCTGACCTGGAATTCACTACGTAGTCTCAGGGTGGCCTCAAACTCACAGCGATCCTCCTACCTCTGTCTCCTGAGTGCTGGGATTAAAGGCGTGCACCACCACATGTCTGGCTTTGTATTTTCTCTTTCTTTCTTTCTTTCTTTCTTTCTTTCTTTCTTTCTTTCTTTCTGTTTGTTTTTCGAGGTAGGGTCTCACTCTAGCTCAGGCTGACCTGGAATTCACTATGTAGTCTCAGGGTGGCCTTGAACTCTTGGCAATCCTCCTACCTCTGCCTCCTAAGTGCTGGGATTAAAGGTGTGTACCACCATGCCTGGTTTCTTTCTTTTTTTTTTTAATTTATTTTTGGAGAGAGTCACAGAGAGAGAGACAGACAGACAGAGAGGGAGAGGGAGACAGATAGAGATGGGTGCGCCAGCAGTCTCTCAGCTGCTGTGAACGAAATCCAGATGTGTACACCCCCTTGTGAGCAAGTGCGGCATTGCGCCCTTGCGTCACTACATCTGGCTAAACGTGGGACCTGGAGATTGGAACGGTTGGAGATTGGAACCAGTGTTCTTAGGCTTAGGAGGCAAACGCCTTAACCCCTAAGCCATCTCTCCAGCCCCTGGTTTATTTCTTAATAAACCTCTTTTGAGATGGGAGTCTTGCTGGTATATTGCCTGGGCTGATCTTGAACTACCATATTCAAACTATCCTCTTGCCTCAACTTTCTGCAGCCTGGAACTGTTGATGCAAAGCTCCACACCCACCTCTATTTTATCATTCTATCATCATATATTTAACTGGCATATAACACTTGTTCCATGTATATTCCATGTGATATTTCCATATATGTGTTCAATGTGTAATAATGAAATCAGGGACATTACCATACTTATCACCTCAGGCAGTTCTCCTTGCCTATGTGTTTTGGGAACTCTCAAAGGCCTCTTTTCTAGCCATTTTGAAATATACAATCAACTGTTAAGTATAGTTACCTCATTAATAGAACACTAGAAATAATTTTCCTAACTGTATCTATTTTTTTTTTTGAGGCAGAATTTCTCTCTAACTCAGGCTGGCTTCAATCTCCTACCTCAGCCTCTCAAGTGCTTGGATTAAAGGCCTGGCCTGACCTATAGTTTTATACCCATTGATCAACCTTCAAAGATAATAGTTTCTAATGGCAGAATTTCAGAAAGGGTGATCCCAGGGAAACAAACTGCTTTCTGTCACTGTGAGGAAATGTTTGACAAAACAACTGAAAGGAAGGGAGAATTTATGTGGGCTCACAGTTCCGGTCTGTAGTCCCATTATATCTGGGCTGGCTATGAAAGTACAGGGCAGAAGCTGCTCCCCTCATGTAAAACCTTTGTTAGAGGGCTGGAGAGATGGCTTAGCGGTTAAGCCATTTGTGTGCAAAGCCAGGGGATCCTGGTTCGATTCTCTAGGACCCACGTAAGCCAGATGCACAAGGGGGCACATGCATCTGGAGTTCATTTGCAGTGGTTGGGGGCCCTGGAGCGTCCATTCTTTCTCTCTCTGTGTCTCTCTTTCCCTCTCCCTCTTTCTTGCTCTCAAATAAAAAAATTTTTTTGAAAAAACTTGTGTTAGAGAAAAGGTGGGTGCATTCTAACCACTCCAAATGCACACACATGCAGTTTACAATTTTAACCACTACACACACACGCACGTGCATGCATGCACACACACACATACACGTGAAGTTTACAATTCTAACCACTCTAATTGCGTCACACGTACACTTTATAATTCTTACCACTCCAAATGCACACCCTTGCAGTTTACACTTGTGCTTTTCCAGAAGTTTTGGGCTCTTCCTGATCTGGGATCAGTCCCTGATATTGATCCCTCCCCACAAAGGCCCATGTTGATGGTTGATGTCAACAATTCTCTTGGTCTCTAGTTCCATTTCTATCAAAAAGGTGCTTGAACCAGATAGTTCCTGAAAACTTTTTGGTGTGTCAAAATTTGTACTTTGTAACTTAGCTGAAAAGAACAATCGCTCACTGCTGACTGTGCAAGGCTTCGGCCACGAGGGGGCGTCGCTCCTTCATCTCAATCTGTGAGAGTCTGCGAGCATCTATATGCATTAAAAGGGATTGGGATGCAACGCTGCAGGTTTGTGATCACAAGACACACAGAAGCCCCGTCACTGGTCTGTTTAGATGTCTGGTCAAAGCAGGACCACTGGAATATGTGATATGACCGGCCATGATCCCCTTCCCAAAGCCTCATGGGACACATATCCCTGCCCATGGTTATATATTTCCAAATCACTTTCCCAAATGGATGTTTGATTTCTTGCTGGCTTGCCTGATTGATCCCCTTTCCCCCTAACCCGTAGACCCCGTGAAGATATTCAGTTGTACGATTTCAAACTACTGTCTTCAACCTTGTTAGTGAGAGTATCAGTAACTACAGCAACCAAAGCTAGTTCTAGTTTACTCGTGTCCTGCTGGTTTGTGTTTTCAGTTTGGTCTGAAGCATGTCGGGAACACTGGTGACCCAGGTTAGGTGCAGAGCATGCTGATGGCTCCCTCAGCGGCTACAAGATGTCAGCAAAACGTGCTGTCGTGTAAAACCACCAGAGGAAGGTAAGGTGAATCACCTGACTGCAATCTCCTCATCTGCTCCCAAAAGAATCATGGGTTGAGGGCTGGAGAGATGGCTTAGCGGTTAAGGCACCTGCCTGCTAAGCCTAAGAACCCGGTTCCAATCTCCAGGTCCAACGTTTAGCCAGATGCAACGTGACGCAAGGGCGCAATGCCTCACTTACCCACAAGGGGGCGCACGCATCTGGATTTCATTTACAGCAGCTGAGAGACTGCTGGCGCGCACATTCTCTATCTGTCCCCTTTTCCCTCTCTCTCTCTGTCTGTCTTTCTCTCCAAAAATAAAAAAAATTTTTAAAATTTTTTTAAAAAGAATCATGAGTTGATTAGGGCTGGGGAGATGGCTCAACACTTAAAGGCACTTGTTTGCACAGCCTGCCAGCCTAGGTTCAATTCCCCAGCACCCACATAAATCCACACGCACAAAGTGGCACATGTGTCTGGAGTTCCTTTGCAGTGTCAGAGGAGTTGTGGGTAGACAAGGAGATAGATACTCTGCCAGTGCTGTCTGTCTTGGGATCTACAGGCCAGGTGAGAGGACCTGTAGGCTCCAAGCTCTGGAAGCTATGGGCCTTTTGGTCCACCTGACTGCAGGTACTCATGCTGGAGGTGTGACCCTCTGGATTCTAACCTCCAATAGCACTGAGGCAGGACAGACAGACAAGGAAAATGAAGGGGATATGAAGAGAAAAAGGAGTCCCTCATTCCCTTCTGGAGTCTGGAAACACCAGGATTGTCTGCCTGTTGAGAGCCATGAATCCCAGCACATTCACATTCACAGCACATAGCTGTGAAGGTTGCCTATAAAGATGTCATTCCTTTTACATAGAGATGTTTCAAAGAAAAATTTTTTTTTCCCAAGGCAGGGTCTCACTCTAGCCCAGGCTGACCTGGAATTCACTATGGAGTCTCAGGGTGGCCTCGAACTCACAGAGATCCTCCTACCTCTGCCTCCCAAGTGCTGGGATTAAAGGAGTGCACCACCACGCAGGGCTTAAGGAAGAATGTTTTAACAGCAGCGAACCATGCTGAAGGCCTAAGTGTAAATGACCTTTATCCTTTCCTAGATGTAAACCTGCAATTTTTTTCTAGGAACCTCATAAGAAACCCCATTTCCAGTCCCTTAAGATATAAAAGATATGTCTCAACTCCTTGTCCAACTCCTTGACCTACAGTTCATCTTACTGGATTACAATCCTATCTAATTAATCTCTAAATATAAATCCTATAAATCTCATGTATTGAAAAACAGAGAAAAAGAGTGCTTTAGCAACCCTTTCGGATGTAACTTGAGAGCCACCAACACCATGTACATGGCTGCTGTGAAGACACTTAGGCATGGCTCTTCCTGGAGAAGCCCACACCCACACTGGAGTGTGCTGCCTCTTTCTGTTAGCCTCTGTAGTCTTCAGGCTGATGGAGTCTGACACCTTTGACCCTTTGGCAGTTCCCTGGTAATCTTCCAGTAAACAAGACCTGTAATTTCTTTATTATTTATTTGAGAGACAGAGAGTGCATGCGCATGCACGCGCGCGCACACACACACTACAGATAAATAGACAAATTTTTTTAAAGGGGGTGCTTACAATAAATAGTCTCATGGATGGCCTGGGGAGATGGTTCAGTGGGTGAAGTGCTTACCACACAAGCATGGGGACCTGAGTTTGGATCTAGAACATTCATGCAAAAACTGAGTGTGAGCCGGGCGCATGCCTTTAATCCCAACACTCGGGAGGCAGAGGTAGGAGGATTGCCATGAGTTCAAGCCATCCTGAGAATACAGAGTGAATTCCAGGTCAGCCTGGGATAGAGTGAGACACTACATAAATAAATAAATAAATAAATAAATAAATAAATAAATAAATAAGACAACCGAGTGTGGTGGCACATGCTTGTGATCCCACTTCTGGGGAGATGGAAACAGGAAGGTCTCTGGGAATTGTTTCCTATCCAGCTAGTATTCTAGCCCAATCACTGAGCTCTGGGTTCAGTGAAAAGCCTTGTTTCAAACAATAAAGTAGCTGGACATGATTGCACACGCCGTTAATCCCAGCACTCAGGAGACAGAGGTAAGAGGATTGCCATGAGTTCAAGGCCATCCTGAGATTACATAGTGAATTTTAGGTCAGCTTGGGCCAGAGTGAAACCCTACCTCGAAAAATCAAAACAAACTAAAGTAGATATACACCTGATGATGGCCTCTGGTCTATATACACACATGCACACTGTCACACAAGCATGTCCACACACATACGAACATGCATGTTCACCACACACATACACATGCAAAAAAGAAATAAATGAAGTATCACTGTTAAAATGAACAGTGATGATGACCTAGCAGAGCTAGAAGGTAAGACACTATTGCTGAAGACACCACAGGCTGTGTTCACAAGATACTGTAATACCACGCTGGAACCTAAAGGGAAACTAGCTCCCTCAGTGCTGGAGAGCCCTATGAGAGCCACTAGAGGACAATGGTCACCAACACCATGAATAAGCAGAGGACGCTGCAGACTACAAAGTCAACCAGCTGGACAAGAAGGACACACGTGTGCCATAGCGGTGTGCAGCCTCTGCGGGTAACCAACTGTTCTTTGATTGGACCTGAGGCCCGCTCAGTGGGAGAGAACTCATATCTGGCACTGGAAACCAAGTCAGAATCCCATGGTCAGGAAACTTAGACCTCAGAAAGAAGCCCCCACTGCTTTCTGGAGAAAAAGAGTGGACTTGCACAAAAAAAAAAAAAAAAAAAAAAAAAAGTCTCTCAAATAAATTTGCAGGGCTGGAGAGATGGCTTAGCTGTTAAGGTGCCTGCCTCCTAAGCCTAAGAACGCCGGTTCCAATCTCCAGCAGTTCCAATCTCCAGGTCCCACGTTTAGCCAGATGCAAAGTGACGCAAGGGCGCAATGCCGCACTTGACCACAAGGGGGCGCACGCATCTGGATTTCGTTCCCAGCAGCTGAGAGGCTGCTGGCACACCCATCTCTATCTGTCTTCCTCTCCCTCTCCCTCTGTCTCTCTCTGTGTCTCTCTCCAAAAAAAAAATTTTGCATACCCCCATTAGCCCAAGCTGCTCTCACTCATGTTTGGAGAGACTGCTTTATCTTACAGGTGGCAGAGAAAACAGAGAAGAACCAAGACCCATTGATAAGACAAGAAGACAGCTGACTGCCCACCATGTGCCACCTCTACCACATCTGCTGGGGCCCAGGAGACATGACACAGAAAGTGACGACATGAACATTGCCCTTATGGCTAGCCTGACAACCAGTTCCGGGGTGACACGGTGATCATCCAAAAACCCATTAAAGCAGATCCTGAAACTACAGAGAACTCAACACTAAATCAGACTGCCAACATACCTGCCATGTCTCTGGGGAAGGGGGCACAGGTGGGGGGAGATTGGAAGAGCCACAGAGTGGGTAGGAATACACTAAGGCACAGTCCCGTGCTACCCCATGGGGACTGATTGAGGCCTTTATGACCCCACAGTGAAAGATGATAACCCCACTGAAGAGGGCCTCCAGGGTAATGGGAACTGGGGCAAGAGGATAAAAGAGTTTAACGTGTTATAATATATATAATTCAATTCAATTAAATGTTAAAAATTAACAGTGGGAAGCCAGGCGTGATGGTGCAGAGGTAGGAGGATCGCCACGAGTTCAAGGCCACCCTGAGACTACATAGTGAATTCCAGGTCAGCCTGGGCTAGAATGAGACCCTACCTCCAAAAACCAAAAAATAAAATAAAATTAACAGTGGGGCTAGAGAGATGGCTTGGCAGTTAAGGCGCCTGCTTGCCAAGCCTAAGAATGCTGGTCCCAATCTCCAGGTCCCACGTTTAGCCAGACGCAAAAAGTGATGCAAGGGCGCAATGCTGCACTTGGCCACAAGGGGGGTGCACGCATCTGGAGTTCATTCACAGAGGCTGAGAGGCTACTGGTGTGCCCATTCTCTCTCTCTCTCTCTCAAATTAAAAAAAAAATTAACAGTGATTCAG
The DNA here is from genome assembly GCA_036365145.1 of Orientallactaga sibirica. NCBI lineage: Eukaryota > Metazoa > Chordata > Mammalia > Rodentia > Dipodidae > Orientallactaga > Orientallactaga sibirica. The sequence goes on from JAEOAD010000037.1 coordinate 7,661,951, forward strand.
TAGTATTTAGTCATACTTTACCCCTTGCCTAGGGCCCCAAGGGAAAGTAGGTCTGTCACTGTCTCAATAGAAATGTCCAGAGGCAGGGCTGGAGAGATGGCTTAGCAGCTAAGTTGCTTGCTTGCAAAGCCCAAGGATCCATGTTCCACTCTCCAGATCCCACATGAGTCAGATGCACAAAGGTAAGGTAAGTGTAATGTCTCACATGCCCACTAGGTGGCACAAGCATCTGAAGTTCGATTTCAGTGGCAGAGGCCTTGGCGTGACAATCCTCTCTCTTGCTCTCTCTTTTAAAAAAGAAAAGAAAACAAAGGAAAAGAAAAGAAATGTTCAGAGGCCAAGGTGGTCAATAGAGTTATACCTCCATACCAGGGTAGAGGAGAATCTGGGTGGGGGGAAGAATTGGAGTCACACTGCTGGTGCGAAGGGTTTGCCTAGGTGCAAGTGGAGTAAGAGAGGAGAGAGGACTCAGGATGGAGCCTCAGGGAGCAGCCTACCCTCAAAGTCAGCATCTGCTCAAAGAGGGCTCCAGTCTGCACACAGGAACCCAGGCCTGTCCCTTGTTTCAGAGCCGGCTGCTTCCCCCTGGCAAAGCCTTGCTGTTGCTTGAGGAACCTTGACATCTGCAGAGGGTTCTCCCAACCCTCTCGTCAGCTTCCGGGGGTAGATGCAGCCCAAACTGTCACTGTCATCACCTGAGCAGTGCCCTTCCCTGTCACAGACCTCCACGCAGGTAAAACCAGATTCTGGACTATGCTGCAGAGGAGAGTTTTGGGACAAACCAGATCAAAGCAGTTCATGCATTTAAGATAAGAGAAAGAACACATTTCAGATTTACATCTAAATTTAGAGAGAGTGAGAGAGAGAGAGAGAACTAGACCCTTGCATTGTCTTCATAGGGCTATGTATGATTCTGTGGCTCTTTAAGACCCATTGCTCAAAGAACATAATTTACAAGTTTTAAAGATTAAACAAAGTTTAAAAATTAAGTTAAAAAAAAAAAGATGTATAGGGCTTGCTGGGTGTGGTGGCACATGCCTTTAATCCCAGCATTCTAGAAGCAGAAGTAAGAGGATCACCATGAGTTCGAGGTCACCCTGAGATTGCATTGTGAATTCCAGGTCAGCCTGGGTTAGAGAGAGACCCTACCTAGCAACAAAGTATACAGGGCTGCAGAGATGGCTCATTTGTTTAAGGTGCTTGTGTGCAAAACCCAACAACCTGGGTTCATTTCCCCAGGACCCACGTAAAGCCAGATACGCACAGGGTGGCACATGCATCTGGAGTTTATTTGCAGTGGCTAGAGGTCCCAGTGTGCCCATTCTCTTTGTTGCTTTTCTACCTCTCTCTGCTTGCATATAAATAAGTAAAAATTAAAATATATATGCAGACTGGTTGACTTATTTTTTCACTTATGTTTTTATGGTAAAGTCTGTCTTGTAAATGGAGTTATCAGGTGGCTGTACGAGGAACATTAGTTTTTAGATGTAGGGGTAAGGGGAGAGCTAAATTCAAGTTCACAAACATTCTGACTCCGCGTAAGCATAATTTGTTATTTTTTGTAAAATGTATTAAAACTCTATTTGTGTGTGTGTGTGTAGTCATGTGTGCGTAGTCTATGTGGTGTGACGTGTGTGGTGTCTGTACATGTGTGTGCAGATGCAAACACCCCTTGCACATGTGTGGAGGTCAGCTGAGAATGTCCGGTGTCCTGTATCATTCATCTGCATGTTTCCGTGGGATGGAGTCTCTCTCTGAACAGGGAGCTGCCATGTTCAGCCAGACTGGCTGACCAGTGAGCCTCGGTGATGCACTAGTCTCTGCTCCCCTCAGGACTGGGTTACAGGAACGCATGGCGGTGCCCAGCTACCTACCTGGACTCTGGAGAATCAAATTCAGGGTGAATCAAACTCTCTCAGGCCCTTACGCTTGCATGACAGATGCTCTTGCCTGCTGAGCTATCTCACCAGCCCAAAACTCCATTCCTTTTGAAAGTTGAATAGGGTCTTGAGGAAGTGGTTCAGTGGTTAAAGGGACTTGCTTGCTAAGTCTGCCGACCCAGTACCCACGTTAAGCCAGATGCACAAAGTGGCACGTGTACCTTGAGTTCATTTGCCATGAGAAGAGGCCCTGGCATGCTCATTCTCTCTCTCCTTCCCTCCCTCTCTCTCTCAAACAAATAAAAAGTTTAAAAAAGTAGAATAACAGGGCTGGAAAGATGGCTTAGCTGTTAAGGTGCTTGCCTGCAAAGCCTAAGGATCCAGATTCAATTCTCCAGGTCCCACATAAGCCAGATGCACAAGGGGCCACATGCGTCTGGAGTTCGTTTGCAGTGGCTAGAAGCCCTGGCGTGCCCATTTGCTCTCTCTCTCTCTCTCTCCCTTTCTCTCTCTCTGTCTCAAATAAAAATAAAATTTAAGCTGGGTGTGGTGGTGCACGCCTTTAATCCCAGCACTTGGGAGGCAGAGGTGGGAGGATTGCCGAGAATTCGAGGCCACCCTGAGACTTCAGAGTGAATTCCAGGTCAGCCTGAGCTAGAGTGAGACCCTACCTCGAAAAACCAAAATAAATAAATAAATAAATAAAAATAAAATTTAAAGAAAAAGTAGAATAACATTCCATACCACATATTAACTGTCCATTCATCTATTGATAGATAGGCAGTTGGGTTGTTTTCATCTTTGGACAATTGTGGATTATGCTTATGGTGCAAGGATTGGACTTCTACTCTCAATACTTTGGGGTATATGCCCACAAGTGGAATTACTGGATCCTATGGTAATTCTATGTTTAACATTTTGACAGACCTTCAACCTGTGTTCTGCAGTTGCGACACCAGCAATCATCCTTGTGAAGATGAGACGTCTTCAGCAGACAAGCACTATCCTGTAGACAATCTTGAACTTATCAGTTGTGTGAACATTTCAAGCTCCCAGCCAGATTCCAGGAGTGAGGGACGGCTCTCCCTGAACTTCTCCTGTCTCTGTGTCTTGCTTCACTCTGACCTGCCCATGCTCTGAATTTCAGAGAAAAGCACTTTATGGTGCCTTGCTGCCCAATGTCCACATACTCCCCCTTGGATTGTGTTCTGACCCTGAGGACAGAGCTTGTTAACCCTCATGCTGAGTGAAGCAAAGGACCTTAGAGATCCAAAGGCTTTAATTTACAAAGGAGGAAGCTGGTCCTCAGAGGGGAGAGAAACTTGGCCTCTCTGTCAGCTGTGGTGGAAAGAAGAGGCCCAGCCCAGCCCTGCCCTCAGCAGCCTGACGCCTTCTCTCTACCCTGAACAGCTCTACTCAGTGGGCCCTTGCCTACACCACAGAAGTAGATTTCAGTTAGAACAAAGCCAGTGAATTTAGTCAAATTCAGGGAAAGAGGCCCAGGAGATGACCCAGTGAATAAAGTGCTTGCCTCACAAGCATGAGGACTTGAGTTCAATCCCCAGGACCCACGTAAAAATCCAGGCCCTGGTGGCATGTAATCTAGTAAGGCAGAGACAGGAGGAGCCCTGGAGCTTGCTCCCCTGACAATCTGGCCTAATTAATGAGCTCTAGGCCAACAAGGGACTGTCTCAAAAAAAAGTAGATGGGGGGCCTGGAGAGATGCCTTAGCAGTTAAGGTGTTTGCCTGCAAAGCCAAAGGATCCCAGTTCAATTCTCCAGGACCCACGTAAGCCAGATGCACAAGGGGGCACATGCCTCTGGAATTTGTCTGCTATAGCTGGATGCCCTGGCGAGCCCATTCTCTCTCTCTCTCCCTCTTTCTCTCTCTCTCTCTCAAATAAATAAATAAAATATATATATTTTTTAAAGTAGATGGCATTCCTGAGGATGGATACACTATTTTTCTCTGGCCTACACACATACCTGCATACACACACACACATACACACGATCAAGGGAGGAGCTGGGAAGGTCCCTTAGTAGATAAAGCACATGCTTCCCATCTCTGAGTACCTGGGTTCAGAGCCCAGACCCCACACAAAAGCTGCAAGGCGTGGCATGTACACACACACCAAGTAAATATAAATATAAAAAAAATTTTTTTGAGGTAGGGTCTCTGTCTAGCCCAGGCTGACCTGGAGTTCACTATGTAGTCTCAGGTTGGCTTCAAACTCACAGGAATCCTCCTCCTAACTCTGTCTCCCTGAATGCTGGGTTTAAGGCATGCGCCACCACACCAGGCAAATTATTTTACTTTATTTTTTGTCAGAGTGAAAAATATATTTTTATTTACTTATTTACATCATCATTATTATTCTATTTCATTACACATTAAACAGATTTTTCACTTTCTTTTTTTCATAATCCCTTCCCATCACCTCCTGTCCCCTTCCATCACCCCTCCACTGAATCCCCTCTTCTTTTTCTTAAAACTTTTTTGACACCCTCTATAAAATGTACCCTGGATCATAATCCCAATCCCCTCCCACCAAGCTCCTTTGTCCCACCTCAGGCATTTCTCTTCCACTGGATTCCTTCTTTTCAACTGGTCTCTCTTCTATTTTGATATGTTTATTTTTTATTTTTTGCTCTCATTGTTTTTAGGTCTTCTGTAGGCTAACAGTGTCAGCTACTGTGAGTTCATGTATGCAGTGGCCAGTTTTTTTTCTGAAAATAAATAATCCTTAAGACAAGCTTAAGGGAAAAATATCAATTTTACATTCAAGCACCATATTAAAGAAAGACACCCTTACATGTCTTCACAGTGGCTATAGATGTGTGATTCTTTGACTTTCTAAGTCACGGTGTTAAAAAAAAATGCAATCTACAATAAGGTTTAAAGATTAAGCACATTACAGGCTATTGCCAATGCCCTTGGTTTCCCTGGAGAAACAGATGGTAAGACCCTATTGCTGAAGACTTCACTTGCCTGAGTGGCAAGGTCACTGAGAAATCAAGCTGGTTCTGAGCAGAAAACCTTCTCCTTTCCAGCTGACTGAAAGCTGGAAAAAGCTGCACTGCATGCAGCCGTATGGGAGACAGAAATCATCAGCGGTGAAAACAGTGGACACTGGAAACCTCAAGTTTGGCCAGACAGGCCAAATGACCAAACAGGTGCAATAGTGGCATGTCTGCTCTGGGGGAAACCAACTGCTAACTGGACTGAAGGCCCACTTTATGGGAGGGAATACATGCCTGGTACTGAACAATCTGATCAAAAACCTATGGCAGGGGAGGTCATGAGCCTTAGGGATATAAAGCCTGCTCTGGTCTGGCTCAATGTATATATTATTCCCACCAAACTTCCCTGAAAGCACTACGCTTAATGTTCATATTCATATATTAATGCTACTCTCACTTCTGGTTAGAGAAGCTTCTTTTTTCAGATGGAGATGATCACTGGGATGACCCAAAAGGCAACACAGTGCTGAGAAGAAGGGATGGAGGAGTGTCCAGCACTGAAACATCTCAGGCTCAGGGTCCATTGCAGAAGAGGTAGTGGAAAGAATGTAAGAACCAAAGGAAGGGTACGACTCTTTACAATGCAACTTTCCAGACAGAAATTGGCCTCAGTATCCATGACCTCGCAATGCCTAGCAATACCTTCCCAAGACCCTCATAATAGAAGGAAAAGATGATGACATCAAATTAAAAGAGAGACTAATGGAGAGAGGGAGGGGATATGATTGAGAGTGGAGTTCTGAAGGGGAATGTGGGGGGAAAGGGAGGGAAATATCATAGTTTATTGTCTGTAAGTATAGAAGTTGTCAATAAAAAAAGAATTAAAAAAGGATTAAGCAAAGCTTAAAATTTATGTAAAGTTGGGCTGGAGAGATGGCTTAGTGGTTAAGGCACTTGCCTGCAAAGCCAAAGGACCCAGATTTGATTCCCCAGGACCCACATTAGCCAGATGCATAAGGATGCGCACGCATCTGGAATTCGTTTGCAGTAGTTGGAGGCCCTGGCGAGCCCATTCTCTCTCTCTCTTTCTCCCTTCCTGCCTATTTCTCTCTCTCTCATAAATAAATAAAAATATTTAAAATTTAAGGTTTACTTATTGTTCTTGTTTGTCTATTTATTTTGTTTTTTCGAGGTAGGGTTTCTCTCTAGCTCAGGCTGACATGGAATTCACTATGTAGTCTGAGGATGGCCTCGAATTCACAGGCGATCCTCCTACCTCTGCTGGGATTAAAGGTGTGCGCCACCCCGCCCGACTTACTTATTTTTCTTATCCTTAAGGAATTTTCTTTTGTAAGAAATCTCTGGCTGTATGGGTGCATTATTTAGATCTAGGAATGAGAGAGGAGTTACGCGGGAGGCCGCAAGTTCTGTGGCTGTAAGCACACACAGCTTGATCTTTAAATCCCTGAAAGATATCTTTAGGAAGACGCAAGCTATCCCAGAAGGCAACTGAGAGTTTATCAGTCCTGATACAGTTCAAGATTCCGGAGGAGAGCAAGGCTTCTTTCGGGGCTCTGGACTCCTTTACGTCCCCAGTCTTTATCTTATGCGCGCACAGCTGTGGTCTGCTGGCACCGGGAGGCTGTTTGGTCTTGCGGCTCAGCAGTTTCCACCTCCAGGAAGAGGGAAGTGGAACCGAAGCGAGATGGATGAAAGCTCTTCTCATTCCAAACTTTTTCTTTAGCGTCTGCTAGGCGGCGGGGACCGCTGGGGACTTCGAAGGAGCTGGATTCAGCCTCGATCTCCCCTAGCAGGCCAGCTAGCCAGTGCAAGGCTTAAAAGCGCGCGCGAACGGTGGAGGGTAGGGGCGTAGGCAGGAGATCCGCAGAACCCACGGGCCCCACCCCGCGTCCCTCCCCGGCCCCGGAACGCGCGGTCCCGCCGGCCTGGCCCCGCCCCGGCCCCCCGCAGGTCCCCCTCTGGCCCCGGGATTGGCCCGAATGGAATTCCAACAAAGGAGACTGGAGGCCAGGCTGGACGCGGCGGGTCCGGGGAGGGGTTTGCCGCGAGATTCCGATTAAAAATCGGCGAGAAAGAGCAAAAGCCTAGATAAGTCGCGGCGCGACCCTGCAGGCCTGTGCGGCGGGAACCCCGGCCCGGCTCGGGAAAAGGGGGCGCAGCGGCGATCGGCGCAGAGAGGGGCCACCGCCAAGTCTCAGCCCGGCCTCCGCAGACCCCCCACCCCACCCCGGCTGCCAAGTAAGAGTTCTGCCCTTGACACCTCTCCCCGCTTCCCGCAGTGGCTCGAGCTGCGCCCCCCCCCCCGGGGGATCCTAGGGCGCTGGAGCTGAGGACGTGCTGGCTGACAAGTCCCCCTAATCCCACCCGGAGCGGCCAGTCCCACCTCGCCAGGGTCTGGGGAGACCTCAGCAGTGAGTTCGCCCGGGGGAGCCGAGCTCTGGGCTCCCGTGGCCCGGAACGCTGCCAGGACAGAGCCAGGCGGGGCGCTTAGGCACGCGCTGGCTGCGCTTTAGAACTCGCGGAGGGAATGAGGCGAGGGGCGCTGGGGAGCTTTGGCTTCTGAATTAGGGGACACTGGACTGTTCCCAGAACTGTGGCGCGTCACTGAGTGTCCCTGGAGCTGTGGCTTTGGGGACGTTGGGAGCGCGGGGTTGAGTGCCCAGCAGCTCTGGGGCGCACCCGTTAGCTACTAGGTTTTCTTCCCAGCCTGGTGGGATGGCTCCACCGAGCGCCAGAGCTCCGCGAGCTGGGCAGGGGAGAGGGGGGCACGGGCGAGGTGCGCACGCCGACTGTGTTAACTCCGAAATCGCCCAGGGATCCCGGGCACTACTTCCAAGTAGCAAAGAATCCACACTAGTGAACCCAAGGATGGCACCTAGTGTGGTTAGTCCCACGGTCCCCAGTGCTTAAGACTTAACGCGCAGACGCTTTGCTCACTGACCCTGGTCCTTCCCCACTCCACCTGGACCCCCACCCGGTGCTCCCCCTAGCTCAGCCCTTGGGTGTTGCCCTGCCCGGATGAGGTGTCCTTGTATTGGCGCTGAAATAGAAATGACTGGAAGAAACAAATTAAATTCCTTCCTCTCCATCGCTCCCCAGCCTGCCGCGACAAAGACCACTAAAAAAAAATAAATGAATAAAAATAAATAAATAAATAAATAAATAAATAAATAAATAAAATAAAGCCCAGAGTGCAGAGCCAGAGGGACATGGCAACACTCGGCGTGGCATGAGGGTGGGGTTGGGACTGTCCAACTTGGCTGGAAAAGCTCAAGTTCTGATGAGAGGAGGAGGAAGATAGGTGCATGACGTCAGCGACGTGTCTGGAATTAGTTTTACCCCCTTTATGACATTATTATTATTACTGTGGATGGATGTGCGGATGTTGTGTGTGGGGGTGTGTGCATATTCCCGTGTGGACGCGAGTAAAGTTGTCGTTGTTTTTTTTTTTTTTTTTTTTTTTTTTTTTGGTTTTCAAGGCAGGGTCTCCCTCTAGCCCAGAAATTCACTATGTAGTCTCAGGGTGGCCTCGAACTCATGGCGATCCTCCTACCTCTGCCTCCAGGGTGCTGGGAATTAAAGGCTTGCGCCACCACACCCAGCACATGCAAATATTTTAAAATCAGCTCAATCAGTAATTCGTTTTCAAAGGAGGAAAAGTGCTAAAATGCAAGGGTCCAGAGTTAATGTGAGGATTCGAACCTCCCTTGCACTGCTAGACTCCGTTTCCTGGGACCTCCAAAGCCCATTTATCATCTTTGGGGGGAATCAGTTTATTCCTGGTGTCTGTGTGCTTAATAGCCAGGAATGAGATGTAAGGATGATGAGTTTATTTTCCTGGTCAGTTGCCAAGTGAATGCCTAACTCACTGGACTGCCCCAGCCTTGGGGAAAAGCTTAACCCCCCCCCACCCTCCCACCCCCCAGCCTTTGACATCTCCCCTTCCCAGTCCCTAGGTAAAGACCCAGCTCCTGACAAAGAGACTGCATTCCATGCTTCCTGGTGGCTCATGGGGCTGACGGGAGAGACTGTGTCTCAGTTGCCTGTATACATGCCGGTGCATGCTTCCCTGTGACGTTGTGTTTAAAAGGCAAGTCACTTAGCTGTTAAGTGGCAACGCTGAGGATGAAACACAGGCCTGCAGACAAAGTGTGCCCTTGGCCTTATATGGTGCCTGACATTTGAGCTTCCCAAGAGATCCAGTGAGGGTACTTCATTTGTTTTTCTTTCCGGCTTCTCCTGACCTTTTTCCAATCCCTTACCCTTCCCAAACCCTCTGACTTCTGGATGACCAGTGCCTTGACCAGGACCTGATCATTAGAAAGCTGACTAATGTTCTAGAAAATTCTATGTTGTTTATGTACAGTATTTTATGCTAAAACGGTTCCAATATGTACTGAAGTACAGACAGAAGGGCTTAAGGATTCCTCACAACCTTCTCACTGTGCTTCAATGGTTCCCAACATTTTACCACACTTGTACCATCTCTTCCAGTTTTCTTTTTCAGTGTGTGTGTGTGTGTGTGTGTGTGTGTGGTACCTGGGTGCATGCGTGTTTGTATGTGTGTGGGCACACACATAGGTGTAGGTATGTGTGTGCATATGTATGGAGGGCTGAGAGTGAGGTCAGGAGTCTTCCTCCACCACTTTCCACTTTATTTATTTAAGAGAGAGAGAGAATAGACACACCAGGACCTCCTGCCAATTCAAATGAACTCCAAAAACGTGAGCCACTTTGTGCATCTGGTTTTACGTGGGTACTGGGAAATCGAACCAAAGCCATCAGGCTTTGCAAGCCATCACCCCAGCCCTCCATTTATTTATTTATTTATTTATTTATTTATTTATTTATTTATTTATTTTCGAAACAGGGCCTTTCACTAAAGCAGGGACTCACCAATGCAGCTAGACTAGTTAGCAAGCCAGTGAGTCTTGGGGAGACCCCTCTCTTGCCTCCTCAGGGCTGGGATTATAGGCACGTGTCACTACATGAACTTTTGTGTGGATCCAAAGTCAGGTCCTCAGGCTTGTGCATCAACCACTTTACCTTCAGAGCCATCTCCCCAGCTCTCTCTCTCTTTACTTTTTCCCCCTGATTTCTTTTGTTATTTTAATATTTTAATTTATTTTTATTTGCAAGGAGAGCAAGAGAGTATGGGTGGGTCAGAGCCTCTTGCCACTGCAAACAAACCTCAGATGCATATGCCACTTTATGCATCTGGCTTTAGGTAGGTATTGGGGAATAGAACCCAGACCAGCAGGCTTTACAAAGCAGCACCTGTAACTGCTGAGCCATTTCCCCAGCCCATTGATGTATTTTAATCCCAATATCATGTGACCTCATCTCTAAATATTTCAATGTTACTGTAAAAAATATTTAAAAGAAAAACTGTGATGCTGTTATTATACCTAGGAAAATGAACAAAAATTTTTGGTATAAAAAAGTTATTTGGGGCACGGTGGCACATGCCTTTATTCCCATCACTTGGGAGGCAGAGGTAGGTGGATTGTTGTGAGTCTGAGACCACCCTGAGACGACAGAGTGAATTTCAGGTCAGCCTGGGATAGAGCAAGACCCTACTCCAAAAAACCAAAAAAAAAAAAAAAAATTCTTTGGTATTACCTCTTACCCGCTCTCTCTCTATATATATTTTCCCTAACATTCTTCAAAATGTCTTCTTTTAGTTAATATGAGTCCTGTTGTTTTGTGTTGTGTTTGTATTTCTGTTACATTCTATCCTGTGTTTTTTCTTTCAATACACTCTACCATTTGAATTTTTTAAAATATTGTTTTTTGACCACTAAGCTATCTCTCCAGCCTGAAGAGAGAGAGAGAGAGAGAGAGAAAGAAAGAAAGAAAGAAAGAAAGAAGGCAGATAGAGAATGGGCCCACCAGGGCCTCTAGCCACTGCAAAGGAACTCCAGACCCATACGCGCCACCTTGTACATCTGGCTTACGTGGGTACTGGGGAATTGAACCTGGGTCCTTAGGCTTCACAGGCAAGCGCCTTAACCACTAAGCCATCTCTCCCAGCCCTATCATTTGAATTTTACAAAGTCCCACTAGAGAGCGAGGTGGGTAGTGTTAAATTCATTTTAGCCTGATGAAGCTTGGAAACAAAGAGGTGCCACTGGTGGCTGGAGAATCCACTCACCCCGCTCCTTGAACACAACAGTAATCTTCTCCATGTCCGATGGAATGCCACAACTCCCTCAAGGGTACCCTTTGGCTTGTTGCATCTGGGGCTTATCAGTGACCATAAGCTTGCTATCTGAAGTCCCTTTGTAACCATTTAGTAACGGACCCTTGGTGCTTGAGATAGATGAGCTACGTGGTCAGGAAGCCAGGGGTTGCTATTGCTGTAGAAAAGCAAATTTTTCTGAGTACTGGTGTGTGGAGAGGAACCTCATGTTTTTGTGCTTTGCTTTTCTTTAAATATTTTTTTATTAATTTCACAGAGAAGGAGAGAGAGAGAGAAAGTATGGGCATTTCAGGGCTTCCTGCCATTTTAAGCAAACTCCAAACACATGCACTACTTTGTACCAGTTTGTGTGTCTGGCTTTATATGGGTACTGGGGAATTGAATTTGGGCTATCAGGCTTTACAAGCAAGTGCCTTTAACCACTGAGCCATCTCCCTGCCCAACCTTGTTTTGTTAAATTAATGTATTTATTTATAAACAGAGAGATACACAGAGAGAGCATGCGCATGGTGTGCTAGGACCTCTAGCCACTGCGCACGAACTCCAGATGCGTGCACCACCTTGTGCATCTGGCTTTATGTGGTGTGGTAATTTGAATATATGGCCCCCAATATATTCAGTGTTTTATTAGTTTATAGTTTGCATCTGCAGCCACCTTGCTAGAGGCAATGTCATTGGGCGGATCTTAAGGTGTGATGGTGGGTTTGAGATTCCATTGTAAAGATATGCAAAGTGTGCCCAGTAGGAGTTCCTGAAGTGTGCTGTGCTGTGTGGCTGGTGGTTTTTTCTCTCTCGGCTTGGCCCTGTGAAGGCAGGCCAGCTTCTTCTGCCATTATGGAACTTCCCCTGGATCTGTAAGCTTCAATAAAAAATATCCCTTCCTGCCGGGCATGGTGGCGTACACCTTTAATCCCAGCACTCGGGAGGCAGAGGTAGGAGGATCACCGAGAGTTCGAGGCCACCCTGAGACTACATAGTTAATTCCAGGTCAGCCTGGACCAGAGTGAAACCCTACCTTGCAAAACCAAAAAAAAAAAAAAAAAAAAAAAAAAAAAAAAAATCCCTTCCTTCCTCCATAACTGTGCCTGGTCTGGAAGTTCATCTCAGCGAACTTGAAGCTGTCTGCTACATGTGGGTACTGGAAAAATCATCTCTCCAGCCCTAATAGCAGTTTTATTCCTTACATTTATTTGCTCTTGAAATATTATTTGCATCTTATAAATAAGATGTATGAGTTAGAATCCTCTGTCCTTGGCAAGCAATGTGAGAAGAAGGTCTTCTCCTGGCTAGACTGCTAAATTATTTGCTGTTAGTTTTGATGCACTGAAATCGACAGGAAATGGGCCTTCTCTAATGCATTCAAACAAATTGGGGGATACAATTCTGTTACTCAACTGGAGGAGCTCAAAGTAGCTAAACTTGACCTTAAACCGCACTGTTTTCTGGCAGCCCTTAGTTCCCTTCTCCCATAGCTAACAGGTTGTGTCCATCTAGGCAGGCTCAGTCTAGGTGTGGGGTTCTGTCAGCAGCTACGGTTGCAAGAATGGGGTGGCTTCCTTCATGTTCGGGTTTGGAAGCCTTAGGAGATTCTGTCTGCCTGTGGGAAACACCTAGCTTTACAAGAACAGCTTGTAGGGACCGCTGTTCATTTCCTTTTGGAGAAAAGCCTCTGTGGTCAGTCTGTCTGGCATTCATGAAGAGCCAGATGAAGTGGCCAGAGCCCACCCTGTCCCAGGACCACAGAAGCCGCCACACTAGCATTTGTGGGATGGAAAAGAAAGAGCCAGGTGGGTATCCAAGGAGATACTGCTGTGTGCACGCCCAAGCCCAGCCTCATTCAGGTTGAAGCAAGTGTTCAGACACTTCTCATCCTACTAATTCTGACGAGGCTCAGCTGGGAAGATAACCTGGCCAGACGTGTTGGCTGATTTCTACTGCTCTCTGTCTGAGAAGTTTCTAGATACTAGAACCATCTTTTCAGAATAGCCTCGCCTCTCCTTTCCTTCCTTTCTCCCTCCCCCCTTCCCTCCCTTCCTTCCTTCCTTTTCCTCTCCTCCCTTCATTTCTCTTCTTCCTCTCCTTGCTCCTTCTCTTCCTTCCTCAGTTCCTCTCCCTCTCTTTCTCCCTCCCTCCTCTCTCTCTTTTCCCCTCCCCTCTCATCCTTTTTGTTTGTTTGTTTGCTTTTTCAAGGTAGGATCTCACTCTAGCCCAGGCTGACCTGGAATTCACTATGTAGTCTCGGGCTGCCCTTGAACTCACGGCAGTCCTCCTACCTCTGCCTCTCAGTGCTGGAATTAAAGGCATGCGCCATCATGCCTGGCAAGAATTGTGTGACAAATTCTTTGTTTTTTATTCTTTTTGTTAATTTTATTTATTTATTTATGAGAGAAAGAGGAAGATAGAGAATGAATGGGCCCATTAGGGCCTCTAGCCACTGCAAATGAACTCTAGAGGCAAATGTGCCACCATTTGCATCTGATTTACATGAGTACTGGGGAATCAAACCTGAGTCCTTAAGTTTTGCAGGCAAGCGCCTTAACTGCTAAGCCATCCCTCCAGCCTCTTTTATTCTTTTTCAGACTTTTTAATTTTAATTTTATTTATTTATTAGAGAGAGTGAGAGTGTGTGTGTATGTGTGTGAATAGATGTACCAGAGCCTCTATCCTCTGCAAACAAACGCCAGATGCATGTGCATCTGGCTTACGTGGGTCCTTAGGCTTCACAGACGAGCAACTTAACCACTAAGCCATCTCTCCAGTCCTATGTTTTTTTTTTTTTTTTTTTTTTTTGAAAAAAGGTCTCACTTAGTCCAGGCTGATATGGAATTTATACTGTAGCCCCAAGCTGGCCTTAAACTCACAGCAATCCTAGTTTAGCCTCCTAATGCTGGGATTAAAGGTATGAGCCACCGCACCTGGCTTTCTCTTCTGTTTTCTTTTTGTAACAGTCTCACGTGGCCCAGGCTGGGCACAAAATAAGGCTCACCTTGGGCTCCAGATCTTCCTGTCTCCTCCTCCTAAGTGCGGGAATCTCACAGGTGTGTACCGGCTCACTTAGCTGTCATCTCCCTCTTTCCACGTTGTCTTTGTTTTTTTTTCTTTCCACTTCAAGTCACATTGATTCAACATCTGTTCTGTTGGGCACAGGAATCTGCAACGGAAAGCTACAAACGCCCCTTAAGGGGGCTGGCATGGTGGCTCAGCTGTTCCAAGTGCTTGCTTACAAAGCCTGATGGCCAAGGTTCAGATCCCCAGCACCCACATAAAGGCAGATCCACAAAGTGGTGCATGTGTCTAGAATTTGTTAGTAGTGGCAAGCTGCCCTTGAGTGCCCACTCCCTCTCTCTCTCCTCCTCCTCTCTCTGTGCTTACAAAGAAATGAATAAAAATATATTTTAAAAAATGCTCCTTAGGGACTTCACTGTCTTAGGACAGAAACGTACAAATGGACGGTGACAATATGTTACAATAAATGTTTGGCCTCCACCCTTTTTTTGACATCTCCACCACTACTGTCCTGGTTCATGAAACATCTTGATAGTATTTTTTGATGCATGTAAGTTTTCATTTTTATTTATTAATTAATTAATTTATTTATTTATTTTTGGAGAGAGACACAGAGACAGAGGGAGAGGGAGAGGGGAGAGGAAGACAGAGATGGGCACGCCAGCAGTGTTTCTGCTGCTGCAAACGAAATCCAGATGTGTGCGCCCCCTTGTGGTCAAGTGCGGCACTGCGCCCTTGCGTCACTTTGCATCTGGCTAAACATGGGACCTGGAGATTGGAACCCCTGGAGATTGGAACCAGTGTTCTTAGGCTTAGAAGGCAGGCACCTTAACCCCTAAGCCATCTCTCCAGCCCAAGTTTTCATTTTTTCTTTTTTGGTGTGAGAGCATGTGTGTTCATTTGTATGAGTGAAGGTGTAGTGTCATCATGCATGTGTGGAGGTCAGATGACAACTTTTGAGAGTCAGTCCTCACCTTTCACCTCGTTCGACTCAAGGTCTCTCACTTGTGAGTCGTGCTTTCGCCAGGCTAGCTTGTCCTCAAGCTTCTGGAAAATTCTCCTGTCTCCTCCTTCCATCTTGCCACTATCATGCTGGGATTATGGAAGTCTGCCGTGACTTCTGGCTTTTACATGGGATCTGGGAACCTGAATTCAGGTGCCCAGGCTTGAGTAGCAAGGGCTTTACTGCTGAGCCATCTCCCCAGCCCTGATGGGGGAAAGGTTTTTTTTTTTTTAACATTTATTTATTTATTTATTTATTTATTTATTTATTTGAGAGAGAAAGAGGCAGAGAGAGGGGGAGAGAATGGGCGCACCAGGGCCTTTAATCACTGCAAACGAACTCCAGATGCATGTGCCCCTTGTGCATCTGGCTTATGTGGGTCCTGGAGAATCAAACCAGGATCCTTTGGCTTTGCAGGCAAATGTCTCAACCACTAAACCAGCCCCGCGTAAAAGGTTTTAATGGTGATGGCATCCAACTTACATATTGTTCTTGCTATTGTCTTGTTTTTGTCTTCATATCTAAGAAACTATTGCCAAATTCAATATCATGAAAATTTTCATCTAGGAGATTTACAGGTTTAGCTTTTCTAGATCCTTGATGTATTTTGGATTCATTTTAATAAATGGTATAGGGTCTAATTTTATTCTTCTGCATGATGCTACTCCATTTCAGCAGGACTTTAAATTTTTTTAAATTTAATTGCAAAGAGAGAATGGGTGAACCAGAACATCTTGCCACTGGCAATGAACTCCAAATGTATGCGCCACTTGTGCATCTGGATTTACATGGGTACTGGGGAATCAAACCCAGGCCAGCAGGCTTTGTAAGCAGTGCCTTTACCCCACTGAGCCATCTCTCTAGCACAAGCATGCCTTTTGGAAAAGACTGTTCCTTCCACATTGAATGGTCTCATCCAAACCAACACACCATAGATGAGCAGGTTTATCTCTGAGTTCTCAATGCTGTGCCATTGAGCCATGTCTCCTTAGGCCAGGGCCATCCATGACATCTTGAGTGTCAGAATGCTTGGACGCCAGGTGTTACGCATCTTACATTGTCCTGACTAGTCTGGGTCCCTTGCATTTCCATATGGCTGTTAGAATTGATCAGCTTGTCAATTTTCATTAAAGCCAGTTGGGATCAGAATTGTGTGAATGTGAGATTAATTTGGGAAATGCTCTCTTTTAAAGTATTAAGTCTTCCAGTCCATGAACTCCTGAGATGCCTCGCCATTTATTGAGATGCTCTTTGACGTCTTCCAACATTTCTTGGAGTTTTCAGAGTTTGACATTTGCACATCTTTTTTTTTGGGAGAGAGAGAGAGAGGGAAAGGAAGACAGATAGAGATGGGCGCGCCAGCAGTCTCTCAGCTGCTGTGAATGAAATCCAGGTGCATGCGCCCCCTTGTGGGCAAGTGCAGCATTGCGCCCTTGCGTCACGTTGCATCTGACTAAACGTGGGACCTGGAGATTGGAACCGGTGTTCTTAGGCTTAGCAGGCAGGCGCCTTAACCGCTAAGCCATTTCTCCAGCCCACTTTCTATCTTATTTTTGAGACAAAGTTTCTCACTAACTCTAGAAATCAACAATTAGGCTAGACTAACTGGACAGCAAGCCTGGGGGACCTTCTTGTTTCTACCTCCCCAATGCTGGGATTAAAGGTGCAACCCCCAGCCAGGCGTGGTGGTGCATGGCTTTAATCCCAGCACTCAGGAGGCAGAGGTAGGAGGATCGCTGTGAGTTTGAGGCCACCTTGAGTCTACAGAGTGATTTTCAGGTCAGCCTGGGCTAGAGTGAGGCCCTACCTCAAAAAAAAATAATTTTTTAAAAAGGTGCACACACACCCCAGCTTTTATATGGATGCTAAGGTTATGAATTCAGGTTCTCGAGCTTTCATGGAAGCACTTTCCTCACTGAGCCATCTCCCAGCCCTACACTCCAAGTATTTTATTCTTTTTGATACTATTGTGAGTAGAACTGCTTTCTTAAATTCACTTTTGGATTTTTCATTAAAAGTATATAGGAATGCAGTTCTTTTTGTTTTATTAGATTGTATCCTATAACCTGGCTGAACTCATCCATTAGTTCTAATCAGTGTGTAGTAAATTTCTTGGGGTTTTTTTTTTTTTTTTTCCTGGTTTTTCAAGGTAGAGTCTCACTGTAGCTCAGGCTGACCTGGAATTCACTATGTAGTCTCAGGGTGGCCTTGAACTCTTGTAGATCCTTCTACCTCTGCCTCTGGAGTGCTGGGATTAAAGGCGTGCGCCACCACACCCAGCTTTTGGGATTTATTACGTGTGCATATGTGAGTACATTGTTAAACAGGGAGAAGTGTGTGAAGCGGATGGGTCATCTTCTGGAGAAGGAAAGGGCAAATTTAAAGGAGATGAGGACAAAGGCGGATCGAACCAGAGGCACACAGGTCAGTGTGGCCAGAACTCAGGGTAGCAGGCTAAAGCCAATTCTTGTCATACTGAAGAGAGTGGAGGCCTCCCAAAGCTGGCAGTGCAAGCCGTGCTGTGTCTGGAGGTGGAGAAAGAATATTAGAGGGCTGGAGAGATGGCTTAGCAGTTAAGGCATTTGCCTGCAAAGCCAAAGGATCCCAGTTCGATTCCCCAGGACCCACGTAAACCAGATGCACAAGGTGGTACATGCATCTCTAGCTCATTCGCAATGACTGGAGACCCTGGCACGTCCATTCTCTCTCTTTCTCGCTTTCTGAAATAAATAAATTTTAAAAAAGAATCTTAGAGTCAGCCTTAGAAGGAGACTAGAGGGAGCTTATGAGTAGAACTAATGTTGATTAGCAACAGAGGTAAGTGGGAACATCTGCCCTGCTCAGTAAGGATCGGAACCTGCAGGTCTGTGGGCACACGCCACTGCCCTGTGGGTGCTTTTATCCTGCATGAGCCCTGGAGACTCGGTACCAGCTGGCATGATGAGCAGAGCCCAGCCAGCTTCGCGGACGTGGCGGTTGGTACCTGCTGCTAGTGCTCTCTGGGCTTCCGTGGGAGAGCCAGGGCTGGGAAGGGCTGCACACTTCAGCTCTCGGGCTTTTAACAAGTTTTAGCCCGGCGCTCCTACTCTGCAGCGTAGCCAGGCATTTGCTGAGGAAGGAGCTGATGATGTGGCTGGCTGTGTTCTCTGAGCTTGCTTGCTGCTCCTTCTGTCGCCGGGTCCTCTGCATTGGGCTGTCATGTAAGGAGTCTAAACATGTGACTGTTGGACCAGATGGTACCATTTAAAACCTCAGGCAAGAGCTTGGCCTGGCATCCTGGAAATGGAAAAGGTGTACAAAGCCAAGGTTGAAGCTTGCTTGGAGACTGAGCTCCACACTTGTCTCATCTTCCTGGCTACTTAAAAAATATATATATATGTTTGTTTGTGGTACAAGTCTTGCTCTAGCCCAGGCTGACCTGGAATTCACTATGTAGTCTCAGGATGGATTTGAACTCACAGCAATCCTTCTACCTCTGCCTCCCGAGTGCTAGGATTAAAGGTGTGTGCCACCATGCCCAGCTCTAAAGAAAATAAAATTATTGATTTATTTTCAAGTAGAGAAAGAGAACATGTGGGGGAAAAGGAGAGAGAGAGAATGGGTGTGCCAGGGCCTCTAGTCACTACAAACAAACTCCAGACGCATGGGCTACTTTCTGCATCTGGCTTTATGTGGGTACTGAGGACCTGAACCTGGGTTATTAGGCTCTGCAGGCAAGCTCCTTAACCACTGAGCCATCTCATCAGGCCCACTTTTGTTTTTGAGACAGGATCAAATGTAGCCTAGACTAGCCTCAAAGTCCGGCTATAGCTGAAGATGATCTGGAACTCTCGATATTACTGCATCCCCTCCCAAGGGCTAGAGTTATAGCCAGGAGCATTAACACCTGGTTAATGCTGTGCTGAGGGTTGGACCCAGGGCTTGATGCATAATAGACAAGCACTCTACCAACTGAGCTACATACATCCTCAGTCCCTGGCCCCTTTGGATGGGTTATCTGAAAAATTAAATTAAATTAAATTAAATTAAATTAAATTAAATTAAATTAAATTAAAAACTAACTTGTGCACACTCTTCAAACTAGGATCCTCACCACCTGCCACCTAGCAGACTCAGCTCACTGTAACCATCTGAGCTCCCCTACCCCCGTGTCTGCTTGGACCAACCCTGGGCACTCCTTCTCCAGGGATTGGCAGGCAGTATGCAGTCCCTGAAGATACTGGACTTGCTCAAAGTGCTTCCCAGGTTTGCATTCCATTCTGTACCTTGCTTCTCATCCCCAATCCCTGCCCGTCTTTTGTGATTTTCCATCTTTCTACACATGGTATGCAAGGTCAGACATTATGCACGTGTGTATGGAGAATGGTTAAAACCTGGCCCCTGAGTGATACAACAGTGGCTGATACAAAGAGCAATGTCCCTCCTGGGTTTTGTTAGATTCTAGTTATCACCCTTTGAGCATTGCCTATGAGATAGTACTTGCACTGGGTACTTTAGACTTTGGGTTTTTTCGCGGTAGGGTCTCTCTCTAGCCCAGGCTGACCTGGAATTCACTATGTAGTCTCAGGGTGGCCTCGAACTCACAGCGATCCTCCTGCTTCAGCCTGGGGTTAAAGGCGTGTGCCACCATGCCTGGCTTACTTTAGACTTTTTATGGCACCTGTACGGACCCTAAGACTCTCCTCCATTCTTCCGGGATCTGAGGCCATTGTGGTGGCTTGAATGACAAATGTCTCCATAGCCTCATGTGTTTGTGATTAAACTTCATAACTCATTTCCCAGCTGGTGGAGCCTTTGGGAGGTGGAGCCTTCTTGCAGGAGGTGTGGCACGACACTGGGGGTGGGACCCTGAGGCCCAGCCCGCCTGGGTGTTCACCAGACAGCTCGCACTTGCAGCTGCTTCTCGGCTGAGGGGACAAGATGTGGTGCCCTCGCTGTCTGTTCTGTCAGCCTCCCCCTGCCATGAAGAAGCTTCCCGTTAAGACTGTAAGCTGAACTAAACCCCCTTATCCCGTAAGCTGCTTCTGGTCTGGTCTGGTCAGCCACGGCGAGTAACTGCTTTAGCCGCTCTCCGATGCTGACCTCATGTTCTGCTCACTATCACGTGCTCTGCTGTAGTCTGTGCATTACATTCTCATGCTTCATGGTTATCTTCGTGTCATGAGTTTCTGTGTTGCCTTTGAGCACCGCTCTGCATTTTCTTGTCCCTTCACTATGGTGACATTCTACTGCAATGTCTCTTACAGACACTCCAAATTTGGCTTCTACTTTCTGATCCAATCCAAGAGTTTCCAGCAATCACATTTGAAAGTGTTTGAAAGTGAACTTTCAGGGGGCTGGAGAGATGGCTTAGTAGTTAAGGTGCTTGCCTGCAAAGCCAAACGATCTTGGTTCGATTCCCCACGACCCATGTGAGCCAGATGCACAAGGGGGCGCATGTGTCTGGAGTTCGTTTGTGGTGGCTGGAAGCCCTGGAGTGCCCATTCTCTCACTTCTTCTCTTTGCCTCTTTCTCTCTTGCCTTCTCAAATAAATAAGTTAATTAATTAATTAATTTAAAATAAAAAATAAATTGGATTTTCAGTGTCCCCAGGAAACAGCCTAGTCAAAATGAAATCCTGCCTCTAACCAGAGGTGGACTGTGGGGAACCTTGATTGGTCACAACAAGTTATGCCAACAAAGACCTCCTTTTGGAGGCTGAAAATATGCAGCTTTGAATGAACGCCTTCTCACCACTTCACTGTGCCCTGAGCATTCCAGCTTTGTGGCCTGAAATACATGGGACTGAGGTGGAATCTGTGTCTAGGGACCAAGTGGGCCAGGCCTTCCTGAGCCTCATGTGAAAGTCTCCATTTGTGTCTCTGGTGATTGACAAGGGCCACCACAGTCCCCGCTGGCTTCTCTAATCCTCTGAGCACATGCCATTTGCCCACGACAGCCTCCCTCCACAGAGGGTGCGCTCCCTGTGGTAAAAGCACTGCTGGACCACAGCTGGCACCACCATCCCAGGTGCATTCTTGGCCAGGAGAAAACCATCCATCTGTCTGTCTGTCTCTCCTGTTGGTCTGGGCAGGAATCCTAGGCAGGGCTGATCCAATGGAGAAGATGGCAGTTAAGCCGTCTATATCTCCTTTTCCTGCTTGCTAGTTTTTTTCCTGCCTGGTTTGAGTCATTTCAGTTTTTCATTTCCAACACTCCATTTTTTTTTTTCAAATCTCAATTTCTTTGCTGAATTTTTCTTCCATGTTGCTGACTTTTTCACCCATGTTGTTGATTTTCTCAGCCAATTAACTGGCTTTTTCCTGCTGACTTTCCTCTCTAGGGTTTGGGTTGACTTCATCTGTTTGTTTGCATCTTCTATCAGGTCCTTTTAAAAATATATATGTGTGTATATAAATATAAATATAAATAAATATATATATGTGTGTGTGTGTATGGAGAGAGAGAGAGAGAGAGAGAAAGAGAGAGAGAGAGAATTGGCACCCTAGGACCTCAGCCACTGAAATTGAACTCCAGACGCTTGCACCACCTAGTGGGCATGTGTGACCTTGTGCTTGCCTCACCTTTGCGCATCTGGCTTATGTGGGATCTGGACAGAGATGGAACATGGGTCCTTAGGCTTCACAGGCAAGTGCCTTAACTGCTAAGCCATCTTTCCAGCCCTATCAGTCTTCTTCTTTTTTTTTTTTTTACAGAAAACTTTTGCAGTCTTAATCTGACACATTTTGCCTGCTTTTCTATCTGAGCTCAGGAGTGGAGGAGGTGGGTTCTTGGGAGGAGTCAGGTCACCCTGGTTTCTGTGTTGTCATTTGACATCTGCTGGTTTAGGTATCTCTTCAGGATCTTAGAATCTTCTGGGTCTCGTAGCCTAGTCAAGGATGTTCAATCCCAGCCCCACTCAGGAAGGAACAAACACCCTTTTGGAAATGGCTTTCATTTCCTCCCCCGCACCCCTGGCATGGGGAGCACATGTCTGCTGTGGCGCTCTGCTTTCCAGCTGCATTCTTTTTCTGCTCTTTTTTCCCCAGTATCCTTTCATTCCCTTTGCAGATTTGTAAAGAGTTGATTTTAAAGGCCTGGTGTGGTGGCTCACCTCTTCAGTTCCATCACTCAGGGGCTGAGGTCAGGAGAATCACCTTGAATTCAAGACCAGCCAGGGCTACAGAGTGAGATCTAAGTCAGCCTGGGCTACAGTGAGACCTTGGCTCAAAAAAAAAAAAAAAATTCAGGATGGAGAGATGGCTTAGCAGTTAAGGCATTTGCCTATGAAGCCGAAGGACTCAGGTTTGATTCCCCAGGACCCATGTAAGCCAGATGCACAAGGGGCACATGTATCTGGAGTTCATTTGCTGTGGCTGAAGGCCCTGGCATGCCCATTCTCTCTCTGTCTCTCTTCTCTATCTCTCTTTCTGCTTACAAATAAAAAAATTTCTTTCTTCTATTTCTCTGTTTGTAAGAAAGTCTTTTTGTTTTATTTTGTTTTTTTTCAAGGTAGGGTCTTGCTCTAGCCCAGGCTGACTAGAATTCATTATGTAGTCTCAGGGTGGCCTTGAACTCATGGCGATCCTCCTACCTCTGCCTCCCAAGTGCTAGGATTAAAGGCATGCACCACCACACCCGGCTGAAAGTCCATTTTTCATTATTCTAACTCTCTCCTTTACTTCTCTCGCAGAGGTAGCCTGTAGCCCACTATGTTACCCAGAAGCACCCTTCATGAGGGATTTTCAAGTACACGCCATTAACCATACCATGCTGATTCTAGACCCATAAGTCAGGGATTCTGGAATATACTAGAAAGTTCCTGGAGTATCAGATAAGGATATAGATCCTCCAGTGAATGGTGTTTTGTTTTGTTTTGTTTTGTTTTGTTTTTTGCAACTGAAATACCATGACTCCTGGCCAATGACCAGAAAGTGGATCAGGTCAAGGTCTAGACCGTCTTTCTCACCCACTGATCCATCCTCATCCCTCATAAGCCCTGCTTCAAAGTCTTATTTGGAGAATCCTTGTAGCCCTTTGTCTATTGCCCTTGGCACAATTGAACACTACCTAGTTTATACAGCATCTGTGAAAACTGCCTTCTTCTTTAGGTAATTAAGCTTTTCTCCAACACTGTATATTATGAAAGCGTGCATTTCTGGTTTCCAAGTCAGATTTTACAAAGGGTGAATCCACAAGGGCCTACCTCAGCTCATCCTAGGTCCACAAATGACACATAGAGAAATCAAAGATCAAAATGAAATCCAATCTGCTGCATCACCTAGTTGAAACATCTACTAAAACTGCAGTTGGCACGTGAACGTCTTGACTGGAATCTAACATCTAGCACTTGCTGGAACCAGGTACATGAGCTAGTCATTTGTGACCACCTACCATGGGTCAGCGATGTGAAAAACTTGATTTTTAACTTTTTTTTTTTTTTTGAGGCAAGCCCAACAAACTGACCCTTTTTAAAAAAGGGATTTTATTTATTTATTTACTTGAGAGAGAGAAAGAATGGGCACACCAGGGTCTCTAGCCACTGCAAACGAACTCCAGACACATGTGTCACCTTGTGCATCTGGCTTATGTGGGATCTGGAGAACTGAACCTGTGTCCTTAGGCTTCGCAGTGATATACTTTAACTGCTAAGCCATCTCTCCAGCTCCCCCCCCCTTTTTTTTTTTGGTTTTTCGAGGTAGGGTTTCACTCTAGCTCAGGCTGACCTGGAATTCATTATCTAGTCTCAGGGTGGCCTTGAACTCACGGCGATCCTCCTACCTCTGCCTCCCGAGTGCTGGGATTAAAGACATGCGCCACCACGCCCGGCTTCCCCCCCTTTTTTTTAATGTGAGAGAACAAGAGAGAGAGAGAGAGAGAGAGAGCATTGGTGTATTAGAGCCTCAGCCACGGTAATTGAACTCCGGATGCGTGGGCCACTTTGTGTGCAATGAGTGACCTTATGCATTTGCATCAGCTTGTGCATCTGGCTTACATGGGATCTGAAGGGTCAGGCATGGGTCCTTAGGCTTTGCAGGCAAGCACCTCAACCCTAACTCTTTTTTTAGTAGTCCTGTATTTCTTATTTTCACTTAAAAATGTCTTAATGTATATATTGTTTCTCTCTCTCTCTCTCTCTCTCTGTGTGTGTGTATATGTGTGTGTGTGTATGCTATGACATGGGAAGTCAGAGACAACCTCAGATGTCGATCCTTGCCTTCCTCATCTCTCGTTCTCTGCTGAGTTCTCCAGGCTAGTTGGCCCACAAAAATTCTTCTGTCTCTGCCTCTCATCTTGCCATAGACACACTGGGATTACAGATGCCCACTATAGTGTCTGAGATCTGAATTCAGGTACTCACACTTGTGTGGCATACACTTTATCCAGTAAGTCATCTCCCAGCCCTTGTTTCTATGTTATAGATGAATTATGAGGATGACAAATCTTAAGTGCACTGGAGGTTCCAGAGCTAATGAATGATAGAAGGGTGATTTGAACCCAGGTCTGAGGGACTCTGAAATGCTAGTCATGCTGCTGCTTGCTGTCAGTGGAGAAGCAACGCAGTCTATTCTGTTCTGTGTGGAGGAAGTATGTGGGGACTGTGTAACTGCACGTGGAGCAGTGTGCAAGGCCATGGGGAACAAGAGCTGGTTCCAGGTGATAGTTGTTGGGAAGACCTTGGATTCCCAAGTCCAAGTTTGTATGAATGAATTCTGGCCACATCTCTTTTGGATAATTGTGACCCAGCTTTTTTTTTTTTTTTTTTTTTTTTTTTTTTTTTTTTTTGGTTTTTCAAAGTAGGGTCTCACTGTAGTCCAGGCTGACCTAGAATTCATTCTGTATTTTCAGGGTGGCCTTGAACTCACAGTGCTCCTTCTACCTCTGCCTCCCAAGTGCTGGGATTAAAGGTGTGCGCCACCACACCTGGCGTGACCCAGCACCTCTTGTCAGCAGGCCTTATACTACTGTCCAAGTACTGTGTGAACATTGTATCCTTGAATGATTTGAATTGAATGTAAGAATATCGTCCACTGCTTAGTCACAAACCAGTGATAAAATAATATTGGAGAACTAATTTCTGATAAGGGACAATCACAGCCAACCTCCTTTTGGAAGACACTGGCTTTTATTCTGTTAGTCAGGTATTTTGGTCCTTAGGCATGTTGCCTGAGGGCCTCTGATGTTGACCCATTCTGTGTGACCCATTCATGTGTGAATAATTAAAACCATCTGTTGCAAAGTTCCCAGACCTCTCTCCGATGACCTTTAGCACAGTATCATATGACATTTTGGAGGGATGCGCTCCCAAGTAGGCCTGGTGGAACAGACCCCCTCATGCCTGGGAAACCTCAGCCTGGCTTCATGTGTGTGAACGGAGCTTCAGAAATTCCCAGCATTCATCTGGCCCACTTGGCAGACACTCTCTGCCTGCATTCAGGGTCAGTGATTGTGGAATTTCCATGATGTCTGGTGATGCAACTTCTGTGCTATGGGGTGTTTTCAGACTGCATGTGAAGAGACACCAGCAGAGGCATCGGAAGGGATACTGAGAATAGCCCTTCCTGTTGTCCAGCTCCTCTCCTAACCACGACCCAGGCTTCTTGACCTCATTTGTGAACTGAGGGTCGCTGATCGAGGACTGATGGAGCAGGAATGAAAACAAAGGTGCCTCCCACCAATCCAGTTGTTTACAAAAGTGTGGATGGGCAGAAGGGGAGCTTAGAGTGTTGGTTTATGGTCAGATGTCAGAAAAGGGAAGAGACAGTCAGTACTTCCGTTTGGAGCAGAGAGAAATGGAAGCCATGGGGTGAGCACAGTCCCGAGACTCTGGGCTCCTGGCCCTCTGGAAAACCTGGCAGTTTTTCCTGGCTGTGGTCAGTTGCTTGCCAATGTGGAGATGAATCTCACAAAGCAGTGAGAATAATGGAAAAGGCGTGGAGACATGGTCGACAAAGAAATTAATACAGTTCAGGGAAAATGCTCTAAGTCTTTGGTAACCAAAGAAATGTTAGTTAAAACAAAACATGTTTATCAGCATGTAAGAAAATCTACATACTGCTGGGCATGGTGGCGCACGCCTTTAATCCCAGCACTTGGCAGGCAGAGGTAGGAAGAACACCGTGAGTTCGAGGCCACCTTGAAAGTACATAATGAATTCCAGGTCAGCCTGAGCTAGAGTGAGACCCTTCCTTGAAAAACAACAGCAACAACAAATAATAATAATAATATTTTTTTTTTTGCTCAAGCCATTTTACTTTTTGGAATTTTTCCCAAGATTATATAATTTTAGCAATGTGGATTTTAGCAATGTATATAGAAGTAGGGAGGTTAGGAATAAAATGATAATATATCTACATGACTAAATATAATTGTGTCAGTTTTTTTTGTAGCTATTACGATTAACTGAGAAAAACAACTTACGGAGGGAAAAGGTTTGTTTTGGCTCACAGCTTTGGAGTGTCAGACCATCATGGTGGGCAGACAAGGGCAGATCATAGCATGACAATGAGGAGACAGGGAGAGGTGTCTGTGCCACAGCACTTTCTCTCCCCACCCCCTTTCATTCCATCCAGGGCTATGTTCTACTGGATATCTCACCCACGTTCATCCCTTCTGGACACACCCTTCTGGACACATCCAGAAGTGTTCTTTCTTTTGAAATAATTTTTTGTTTTATTTATTTATTAGCAACAGACAGAGAGAGAGAGAGAGAGAGAGAGAGAGAGAGGGGAGAGAGAGTAAGAATGGGCACATCAGGGCCTCCAGCCACTGCAAACAAACTCCAGATGCATGTGCCACCTTGTGCATCTGGCCTATGTGGGTTACTGGGGAATTGAGCCTCAAACTGGGCTCCTTAGGCTTCACAGGCAAGTGCTTAACCTCTAAGCCATCTCTCCAGCCCCAGAAGTGTTCTTTAATAATACTTTTAAGCACCTTTCAGTCCAATCATATCGATAATTAAAATGAACCATCACAATAATAAAAGTCATGGGCTGGAGAGATGGCTTAGCAGTTAAGACTCTTGCCTGAAAAGCCTAAGGACCCAGGTTTGATTGCCCAGTACCTACGTAAACCAGATGCACAAGGTGGCGTATGCATCTGGAGTTCATTTGCAGTGGCTGGAGGCTCTGGTGCACCCATTCTCTCTATATATCTGCCCCTCTCTCTCTATCTATCTCTCTTCCTTTCTCTCTCTGTCAAATAAATAAATAAATAATTTTTTTTTAAATTCTAAAAACTTTATAAGAGGACAGTTAATGAGAGAGGGTGTTTGCAATATGCTGTTCAATTGACAGGCAGCTTACAGAGGCCCGGGAGGTGTGCTTGTCATGCAGGCATGAGGCCTGAGGTCTTCCCCTCAGCGACCATGTAAAGGCCAGGTGTAGTGACAGACTCTTGGAATCCCAGCCCTAGGAAGGCAGAGATGGGATCTCTGGGACTTGCTGGCCAGCTAGTCTAGCCAAATTGTGAGCTCCAGGTTTAGTGAGAGACCCTGTCTCAAAATATAAGGTGGAAAGTTATTAAGAAAGACACCGATGCTGACCTGTGGCCTACACAGTACACACACACACACACGTCCACATGCACAGACATGTACACCTGCCCACAAGCACTTAAAAAAAGGAGTTTACATACAAAGCAATATGTAAAAAATAATCCCAAAATTTAAATATATTGTTTATTTATATATGAGAGAGAGAGAGAAAGAACAGAATGGGCACACCAGGACCTCTGGCCATTGCAAATGAATTCCATATGCATGTACCACTTTGTGTGTCATGCTTTATATGGTTACTGGAGAATCGAACCCCAGGCTGGCAGGCTTTGCAATCAAGTGCCTTTAACTGCTAAGCCATCTCCCCAGCTCCTGCTCACCCATTTTTTTTTTCAGTGCTGGGAATTAAACCCAGGGTTTTGCACATTAGATAAGCACTCTACCACTGAGCCGTAACCACAGCTCTTGTTTTTTGACACAGGGTCTTACTATGTAACTCAAGCTGGCCCTGTAGTCCAGGTTGGCTTTGAACTTTCAATTGCTCTACATTTACCTCCCGAGTTCTGAGATTACAGGTGTGAGTCATCATGCCTGGGTGCTTCCAATTTTTCAAAGAGAATATATACAAAAAGAAAAGTAAAATTAAAGCAGCAATAAACATGAAAAAGAAAGGAAAAGAAAATGCAGACACAGCAAACACTAGAAGTGTGTATACTGCAGAGCAGATCATGGCTCACCAACAGCCACATTGCAAGTAGCTTCTTCCCCTCACTAGTGCTTGTGTTTTTCTAGATTATTGTTAACACAGCTAGCTTTCACAATAGGTGGGCATTAACGTTTTAAAACTTTTTGCTTGTGTGTGTGTGTGTGTGTGTGTGTGTGTGTGTGTGTGTGTGTGGTGAGGGTGGGAGTGCGGTGTGACACCCATACACTTGCCTGCAGTGGGAAGCGCTCACCTATGGTGGTGACAGAGGTGGACTCTCGCTGTCCTTCTCCGTCACTCTTCTACCTGGTCTTTGTTTGGAGCCAGAGTCCCGTACTGATTCCAGAGCTTGCTTCTCCCCGGCAGTACTGAGGTTACAGATGTGCCTGACCATACACAGCTGATTATTTGGAATCCAGCGATTCAAACTCAGGCCATCTCAGCCCCCTCAGGTCTTCATGCTTGCACAGGAAGTTCACTTCACTGCTAAGCCATGTCTCTGGCTCTTAAAAATTGTTTTTTAAGAGAAGAGAGAAGCAGCTGGGCCTGATATAGTGTAGTCCTCCAGAGGACTGAGCAGAAGGCCCCACAAAGGAAGCCAAAAGAAAAAAAGGAAAATAGGTAGCCCTTTTCTAGAAAAAAATGTAGGCGTGCAACTGTGGACGCTCCCACAGTTTGGAGAGTCCAGGAAAATGGGTAGAGCAGTTTATAGACATGCAAAACCAGGAATTAAGAGTTCTTTAAAAAAATTACAAGATCACATTTCCCCCATTTCTTTCTGGAATAGCATCAGAGGATTTCAAAGGCTCTGAAGCCCTTGGAGGGGGAGGGGTAAGTGGTAGGCTAAGGAAACAGATCACTGGGTACAGCCTGGGCCACCAAACACCTTCATTCTGATCCCAACATACACTTACTATCAGAACAACCTTATTCCTACACCTCTCTGTGCCTTGATTTCCTCCTCGGATAAAACCACTGCCCATTGCATCAGGCAAATTAAAACAGTGGACTGGGGCTGAAAAGATGGTCCAGCAGTTAGAAGGCGCTTGCTTGCAAAGCCTGAAGGCCTGGGTTTGATTCCCCAGTACCCATGTAAACTGTTGCGCATGGTAGCATGTGCCTGTAATCCTAATGCTGTGAGGCAGAGACAAGAGGATCCCTGGGGCTCACTGGCCAGCCCTGCTAGCCTAATTGGTGAGCATGCAGCCAATGACAGACCCTGTCTCAAAAGCAGTGCATGGCATTCCTGGACATGACACCGACGGCCCACATTCACATGTACACGTGAATACACACACATAAATAAAAAAACTCGAAACCAGAGTAAACCAGTCCCCTTTAGCTGCAAGGACTACACTCAGTGGGCACCTGAAACTACAGGCATGACTGACTTCTATATAGATTCTGCTTTTTCCTCCAACAGATACATTCCTGTGATAGAGCTTAATCTATAAATGGAGCATAGTAAGAAATTCACAGTCACACACAAAGTAGGAAATTCTAATGTTCTGTAATAAAGGTTTTATGAGTGTGACCTTATTTCTTTGTCTCTACTGCTTTTCTTTCTCTACACATCTTTAATTTTTTTAATGTTTAATTAATTTATTTATTTGAGAGACAGAGAATGGGAGCACCAGGGCCTCTAGCCACTGCAAACAAACTTCAGACTCATGCATCACCTTGTGTATCTGGCTTTCTGTGGGTCCTGGGGAATCAAACCTGGGTCCTTCAGCTTTGCAGGCAAGTGCCTTAACCGCTAAGCCATCTCTCCAGCCCCATTGAAGCATCTAATAACATGCATAATAATGCTGGTGTTCACCTTCCTCTAGAAAGGAATTTCTTTTCCTTTGCAATATCCTAGAAGAAAGATTCATTTTTACCAGGGAGATCTTAGCATTTTTAGCTTATCATCTTTTTTTTCTTCCAACTAAATCTAAAACTTTCCTCTTTTCACTTAAAGGAAGCCACCATCACTGTTCTTGCACTTTGGGGCCATATTATGATGCAAGAGAATGGTCAGCACCAAGCCAGTGATGATGCTGACATCAAGGAGGGAGGCAGGGGGCATGGCACAGGACAGCACCAGATTTCATCACACTGCTTGGAAAGTTATGACTTATTTCTAGAATTTTCCACCCAATATTTTCTCTCTTGAGTGTGAGTAGCTGACACCGGAGACTACTATATGGAGAATGTGGGGGTCATTTTATGTTAGTGATTGTAAATCCCTCTGCTTAACCTTTGGAAAGCCGGTGACTTTCTGTTTTTAGTATGTTCAAGAAGGGGGTAAACATGG